>WEKY01023714.1:229893-241448 GCA_013390045.1 Picathartes gymnocephalus
ACCACACTGACAGTTCATAGTGTGTTGTGAAAGGTGTAGAGACTTGGAAAGCCTGACTCATTGTCAAAATGAAATGTGCTTGTGCTGTGTGTAAAAACCCACTGGCCCCCCAGGGAAAACAATGAAAATATTCACCAAAGACACAAGCCTGCCTTTGTATTGTGTGTTTTCTGTTTCTCCTCTTCTATCTTTTTGCTGTGGAGGCCCTCTGATAGCAAATTGAGGCCTTCATTTCTTATTTCCTTGGTAAAGCAGAGCACAGAACCTGTCTCAATAGCAAAACAGCCAAACATGCAAGTATAACTGCTCCAAGGAGTTAAGCTTCTCTCATTTGAAAGGAATCCAGGTGCCTAAAGGAGTTGTGTTTCATGGCAGCCCACTTTGCAGAGTCCAAATGCTGGTCCATACACTGACTTACATCAGAACCCTCATGTGCTCCTAGGGATTCCCAAGATGTCTGGAATTAAAGAACACCTGTGCTAGAGCAAGCTCCCCCAGGAATCCAGGTCTGTGAAAATATTCCCTTTCAATATACCTGTTGTAAGGGGCTTCTCACATCGGATGCTTAACCTACGAGTGTTTATACTGGTTCCTACATCTAAGCGTGTTGCATGGGAATGAAAATCACCTTTTGTAAGCCAGAGAAATTACCAAGGAAAAGAGCCAGTGGAATCATCTTCCCTGTGTCCATTGCCACCACTGTGGAGCCGTTGCTGGTGAACTGTTAGCTCTTCTGTGCTCCTGAAGCCAAGATAAAAGCCATTCTTCCTTAAGGGGTTGCCTTTCTATGTAGGCAGTTCCCTGAATCTGAACAATCCACAGGGCTTTGCGTAAGAGTGAGCTCTACCTGAGTGTGCCTACAAGGTACGAACTACACCAAGCTCCAGGAACTCCTAAAGGATGTGGTTGCTTCCTCTTCTAGTTTTGTGGCTGACTTGTCCATAAGGAATCCATGGTCCTGATCTTTGTGGGAAACCATATATAGTTCTTCAGAGGACAATACTTCACCTTGAGTTGTACCTTAAACCTTTAAGAACAAGCTGAGAGATCCCACACCCAAAGGAAGGAGGCAGCGCTGCAAAAGCAGCAGCTTAGTTCTCCTTTTTTTCAGTCACATTGCTATCTTGCAAGAAGACTGATTAATGCCTTCAAAGACCTCAGTGAAGCTAATGATAAAGCATTCTTTTCTTTGTAACAAAACCAGGATTTCTCGTCTCTTTTTCTAAGTGTAGGAAGTACATTGGAGTATCATACTGCATTTTGAGGGGAAGAAACCTTCCTCACTGCAGTAGCTGATCAGGTTGGACCCTGACAAACAGGGGCTTGCTCACTTGACATTTCTCTCTGAAAAGTTGCCATTATTTTTCCTAACCCATATTAGAAAGTTCCTCAAGATAGTTTATGCCCCGTCTCAGCTGGGCTCGTGACAGCTCTCCGGAGGTGGGGATGGTGCTGGTTGTACCCTGGGTGAACTACTGATCCATGCATTTTAGCCCAACTGTGCCTCTGATGGATGAACCACTATTAAACAACGAGTCCATGCTGACTCCTGAAAGTAAGATTAAGAGGCAGAAGTTCAAGATGACTGTGTCTGGCAATGCTTTCCCTGCCCTGCCATTACCAGACAAATAGCAGCACAAAATCTTCAGTGATAAGGCAGTGTGTTCTGTGAAGCAGGAAGCATAAATTATACAAACATAGCAGCGGACCTTTAAAACCCAGTATTGTGAAAGACATTTGCTGACTTCAAAACACGTTCTCCTTTGAATTTTTCCTCATCTCTTCAATTCGTACTCATTGCTCTTAACAAGCCCAAAGAAGCAATATCAATGAAGTTTCATCAGACAACATTAAAAACAGCAGGAGGTCAAAGCCAAATAAGCCTGTTAGAAACAAATTTGTTCTTTTCTTTTCTTTTTCATTAAGAAGCCATTTATCCGCTATTGATAAGCAAGAGGGGATACTGATAAAGCATCTGGGAGAAGACATTAGTTTTCCTTCTGTTGCACCCCTACTGCAGCTCTGACTTTCAATGCAGCAGGTGCGCATGTCGGCATGGTGTCCTCCCTTTACCTCGAAGGAAACCATAAAGAAAATTAAGGTGGGAGTGGATGGTACAGCTGTCTGTCAATTGCTGCTAATCCACTAGAGGCCATTGTGACACAGAGTAAAGGGTGCTTGGCCGAGCATTGCACTCCAGTGCTGCTCAGTCCGTCCTCTGCTCTCAGCTCACACTGATGTCAGAAGAAAGACCTGATGTATTTTTTCATTTCCATTTATCCCTGCAGCTACCTGAAGATACAACAACAGCCTTGAAATGTTTTAAGGCAGTCAACCAATTCTGGTTTTCCATTGAAGAGAAACAGGGCCGAATTGGCTAATTAACATTAGTGAGATGATTCTTCAACTCTTTATTGCTAGGTACTATATACTATAAAACACACAGAAGACTTTTTTAAAAATAAATACGTATATGAAGATATTATTTCAGAAATCAGTATAGAAAGGTTTAACAGCTGCATAAAAAATACCAGAAGAAGAGAGACAATGCAGTGTCATTGTGGCAAACTGATTGTTTCTTGTGCTTGCAATATCATAACCTTTCTTGTGCTGGGATTTGGGGAACAGCAAACCTAATGAGCCTTTCTCTGATCTTCCTGAGAGTGGCATAACTCAGGAACAATTCCACTCTAGTCAACAAACATGATAATTACATAAATTGATGTATGTGGGTGCGGGCTCAGGCTCCCTGTCTCAGGAGAAACATGGCAATTGCCTTTCTTACCTCTTTTACTTGAAGCAGCTGGAAACACATTCCTGTGTGGAAAATACATTTCTGGAAAACAGGATAGCCACTTGGATGTCTGAAGGGACTGATCCCACTTGTTTTTAAGGCAATGGCTGCTCACTCTGTGAGGGTGTTGGGAAATCTGGTCAGAGTGGCTGTCAATATCAAGTCGAAAATTAAGCAAAGCACAGAAAACTATTATTATTACTCAAATTTTATTTTTTTTATTTATAAAAGTTTACACTGGTGTTTTCAGGCAAGAATAGTCCAAAGAGAGAGAGGAAGAGAGAGCAAGATAGAATAAGAGAGAGAATAAAAGGAATGCTTGCTAGATAGGCAGGATTTTTTAAAAATACAAATACATTAATTTAATGAATAAGGCATTGAGAGTGCACTGTAGGCCCTGTGTTCTTAAAGATTTAGAAAGCTAATATAGTATGAATCCAGCCATATAATCCTGTGTTCAAAAAATGTGAAATAATAATAACAATGTAACCTCATCCTCCGTATTTCCTCATTTCCTTAGGGCCACAGTTTCAAAAGGACTTAAAAAACATAGCAACAACACATTCCAACACTTCCCTCTGATTATGGGAAAGCACCCTGCCCTCCAAACCTAGCTAAGTGTTGACATGCTCGATACCTCCAGCCTTTTCCTCCACAAGCTGCCGGAGGAATGGGTCACATGTGTGTGTCACAGGGGTCAGGTCTTTATTTCAGCTTTTGGGCCTGCTCCACCAAGCGTTGAAAATCAGGCTTGGGCTTTGTTATCTGCAGAGGTTTCATGGGTTTGCACTGAAATACGGTGTGGTACGTAGCACAGCCCCCAGTGAGGTCTGGGGAATTGAGCTCCTCTGCAAACCTGGATATTAATCTGCTTACACAAGAGCGTAGACTTTCCCTTTAGACTAAGGCACCCACCCAGTTGGTCTTTTAAATGACCCGTGAGACCCTCATCCTGTGATAGCACCACCCTGCCTTCCCCAGGCAGATTCCTGTATCTGCATGGCAGCCTTGGGCTCCTTCTGGGCTTATGGACAACCTCAGGGATCTATCAGCGTGGAGTTTGCTGGAAGATGGATGGCTCAGAGAAAAGTGAGGGAAGAGTCAGATTTTGTTGGAAGTGTTTAGCAACTTCTCTTGGGAAAGCTAGAAAAAACCTGAATAACTGACAGGAGCAGGAGCAGGCATGGTCAGACCTCTAATGCAAACTCTGACTAGACTTGAAGGGCCCTGTGGACCTCAGTAAATCACAACGAAAATGCTACCTTTTAGTAATGATCATGAGCATCTCTACTTGCGCTGATTATTTTATTCATGATTCTTGGATATATTTATGAGTTGTTTGGAGGGTTTTTTTGTGGCCTTGAGTAAACTGAGGCATTAGGAAGCGTTTGGCAACTGATTTTGTGCAGATCTGGATCTATAATCTAACAATCCTGATCGCTAACTAGACAGCTGCTTCAGTGCATCCAGAGGAAAAAAAAAATCATCTTTATTTAAGCAATATAAAGATAACCATGATTATTGCTTTGGTGGTTTGCTTTATGTGAAGATATTTGGATCTGTTTTTCTCCTGTTTTTAGTCTTCTAGGGCAGAATCAACTCCTTTCCAGTGACACTTTGGCCCTCAGTAGCTTCTGGAAATTAATTTATTTTGAACCATTCTTTGATTTTCAAAATTGGAGGATGCAAAATTATTTTGAACTGTTGTTGCATTGACTAATTTTGGTTCAGGCAAACCCTCTGAGGGATTTGGCTGTGCTTATGATTTTTTAATAGATATTTAAAATACTACTCTAAAACAGTCTCTCCCCAGCTAGGACAAAGCAACACCATCACCATCCACCACATTTTGGTGACTTCAGCAGCACATGTTATGACAGAAATGCTTCAGTCTTGAAGAGTAGCCACTTCCCTATTTTTTTAATTGTCTCCTTGTGCCAAGAATGTTTGCCTTTCTTCTTCTTTTATAGACATGAAACAAAGTTCTCCATTACATTGTGCTTCAAATCTGCATTTTCCAGTGCCTGGGAAAGACTTCTCAGCCCACGCTGTAGCCTTCTGGAGTAAAGTTTTTTGTATGCAGTGAGGAGTGCATCATGCTTTGGCCACAGCTGGAATGTGCACAGCTTTGTGAAGTTTCTCAGAATGACTCAAGGAGTGGAAGCAAATAAAAAACCACAGAGATATTTGTATCTTCAATGTGCTTCAAGTAACTGTATTATTACCACAGCACCTCCGAGGCTTCCCGTTTTTGCAGATTGCACATTGTCACCACTTCCTAAATAGCTGTGTTTATTTATTGAAACTCAAGAGTTTTATTTAACACCTCATGTAAAAAACACTTCTCCCTATCCATGTCATTTAGGCCCACATCTTCAAATTTTGGTGCCCATAGCAACCCACCATAATCCTTATTAGACATGCATTGCAAGTAGCCTCATTTTTAAAGGTTGCCTGGCTTTGAAATTAGGATCCAACTCATGAGCACAGTTAAAATGTCAGGTGATAATGAGAGTCTCAGGCAGTGGCAGTGACTGCAATCAGAACACTCATATAATTATAAATAAAGCATAAGCTCGAGTGAAGTGCTGGATTTGAGGTTTTGTGTCCTACAACTGACACACATGGAATTGAGGAGAGATCGCTGTAGGAATGCAAATTATGTGGTCATGTCTCACAGGAGGGGGGAAGTTAAGGTCGTAATTCCCATCAACCTCTCCCAGGATCCCAGCACTGGCACTTAGATTTGGGAATGTTATTGTGGACATTGCCATGTACTCACTCATTTAATCCCAGAGTCAGTGAATGAAAATATTTCAGGAGACGCTGGGAGCTAGTTGGAATTTTGCCGTGAGAAACACCAGAGATCTCTTCCTTTACAAAAGGAGAATGTGTTAAAATCATTTTCTGTCTGTGACAGACCACACACTTGCTGCCATCATCTTGAGGCCGTGTAACTGGTGTTGGAGGCTGTAAGGCAGACACGCAGTGGGCTGGGTCCGGAGGAACCACGGCAGCAGCTGAAAATCTGCCTGGAGAGGCTGACGGCTGCTGTGTTGGAGAACCACAGCACTCCTGGCATGAGCAATAAACAGCAGTGAGTTGGGGAAGTGGCACATTTTAGGTTTTAATTTTCTAGGTTGAAGCCCCTGCCAGGGCTACAGTGTCAGCCAAAGCCACAGAATTTAAAAATGTATCTTAACAGCAAACCGAAAAATCAATATGCCTTCCTCATTTTCCTGGAGCATGACAGAAAACCCAATTAGTTAATAGGTGTCTTTCTGTCCCTTTCAGGGAGCAGTGTATAAGATCCTGATGGGCAAAAATAAACAGAGGGAAAATGAGGAATCTACTCTTGTGAAGAAGGCACCTCTCTGATAGGAGTTTTGTGCCATGTAAATAGATAAAGCCCTGCAGACTTGCAATTCAGACCCCAGCAGAAAGGCATGTTAAGGTCTATCCACTTGAGTTCATTGCTGCATGGGAGATCGAGTAAGTAAATACTGAACTGTAAACCTCTATCTGTTTACAAAAGGGCACAACAGTAGATAAAAGCATAGTAAATTGTGAGAGATTGGATTGACAGCACTGGAGAAATCTTGGTTGGTTGCTGTACTTACATGGCCAAGGTGATAAGGGTGCTTCTATAACAAAACTGTGTTCACAGAAACATTGGTAGATTGAAGGGAAATAATAAGGGAGTAAATTATTTACACAGTTTTATTCATCTACCTGTAATTGTGGTTTATAATGTAAATAGGAGGCCAAATTTGATCTCTATATGAGCACAGCTCCACGGGTCTGGCTGGTAAGTTAAAAATAATTTATCTGAAGATAAATGACAATGTTTAAATTATTTGTTGTTTGCATGGATTAATGTTAATTCACATATACACAATTTCTTGCACTTTTCACACATACAGCAGTGGAAGTTTTGCAGACAAAACCAAAAATATAGACTCTGAGTCAGGCTGCTTCTACCACTATGTTAGTGAAACTTCTATCATCATCTCATGACAATAGTTTCAAGGGATTTATGAAAAAGTAGCAGAGAATACACTTTTCTGTAATTTACTATTTCCTGTAATTCATCATACCACTTTTTTCCCCCAGATTGCTTTGACTTTTTTTCAGGAGTATCATGTATCCCAGTCCAACTACTAGTGACCCTTTTCCAGCTGATAATCTTCTGCTTTTGTGCATTGTTTATTACTGTTTCACTGCAAAGACAATTATAAAAGGTAAAGCAAGAGACAACATGGCTGGGTAGGAGAGTCAACTAATAGGCTCCCTCTGTGGGTCTGTGTTTGGTTTACCAAAAATTCCAAAGATTTAGTTAAGAACTTTGGGTGTCATGGAACTGGTAAGTGAAATTCTATAGTATGGGTTGCACAGAAAGTCAGACTGGATAGCCTGCTCATCCTTTCTGGTTTTATGGCACCTCAAATCTACTTCAAATCTATTGAAACCACTGGTAAATGTTAAGCACAGCCACACCAGGTACATTTGGAATTGATTCACCTGTAAAAAAACATAGGCAACGGTGTTAAAGCGAAACAAAAATAAAGGTGGCAGCACCAAGAGGGAAATACAAAGTAACAAGTAAGAAGACTGGCTATGGTAAGAGTCTGCATTAACTGCTTCACCTTCAAAGCTGATGAGTGCCACAAGCTCTCAATTTTTTGAGTTGTTTGTTCAGTAGAAGATGAGAAATAAGAGGGTATTTTCAGGAGGAGGGGGTTGTTGCTACACATAAATGAAAAACAAGTCACAATTTCATGAGGACAGAAATTACGACCTACAGAGGACAATATGAACATATTGAAGGCAGCATTCCAGAGTTTTTGGATTCCCATCCATGGGTTTTGACATGCAATGTTAGTACCATTACAACTAGGCCACTTGAACACAGATGAAGAAATACAGATTAGGGTGCAATGTTTATCACATGTGTTTTTCAAATCGACTCTTGCCCTATGCATTTATGTACACTTGGAACCATTCAGCACTCCCAGAAGTTATTTGAGGAATGACTGCACTCTCAGTAATCTTCCTATTGTGGCAGAAGATGATAAAATAATTAACGAGCTAGCTGGGAGATGAAAATTTCACATTCAGTTTCCAGCACTGACACAATCTTCCTGTGTGACCCTGGGTAAGTCACGCAATCTTTCTGTCACCCAGTTCCTCATCTGTGCTTTGACTATGTGAAAAAATGAAGCATTTCTGTTTATGTCTCTGAAAAATCATCTCTACTGTCACACCCGCCAAGTGCATCCCGTCCACAGCACACTTATGAATGTCCCTCCGTGAGTTGCCCAGCTAAAGTCAGTCTGTGTAATCAGAACTCACCCACCCAAAGTTTTTTAGCAACTTGTGAGTACAACAAGGAACTGGTCTGGTTCTGAGCTACCACTCCATGAGCTCATGTCCCCCCAGGTGGGTGGTAACAACCTGATGGAAATGTCACCAAGTGTATCCCTAGTTTTGTGAAAAGAAATTTACTCTAAACTGGAGCAGTTCTAGGAAATGGGAAGTGTTGTCACGCATGCAGTAATTACACAGTGTCAGAGATAAGTGCAGGGGAACAAGAGTGCAGTGCACAGCACTCTGCTGGGCGGAACCAACATGTTGGAGCTGTGCCACAAAAGGTCTTCTCTTTGCCCATATCAAAAAGTAGACAATAAACCCAACAGCTGGAGGAGAAATTTGAGGCTTCCTTGGGGTCACACCTTTCTACCAATAATTCTGAGGAACAGCTGAAATAGGAACAAAAATACAAAAGGCCTCAACTGAAGAGGCTGCTTGGAGGTACTAACACTACATCTGAGAATGTCCTTTGTTGTCACACTTTTCCTTTTACATCGTCTCAGCACCTCAGCAACAGTAGAGCAACAGTAGACACATGAACCATCCCTTCAGAGTTTATGAAAGCCATGAAATAGGAATCAACAGCACACCACTGCATTTCAAGGGCTGTTCAAACCTTTTTTCTGTATTAAAAGGCAAGAACTGACTTTTCTCTATTTTCACCTCTTCACAGATATCCAGGTTCTCTTGCTGGAAACTGGCTTTTCTCCAGGATTATGTGATCCCTGTGCAGTGAGAATTTTTTTCTTTATTTTTTATCTGATTTGTGGGATTGTCTGAAGGGTGTTCCCAGTTTCATCACAATTCTTTTGTGGTTTTTTTGTTCTCTGAATTGACTGGAAATGTCCAAAATTTTTCCTGCAGTGCTGAGCTGTGACCAATCATGGATGTTAAATGGAGGAACTGAAGAACTGATCCTACAAGGCAAAGTCACTGGGACTTGAGGGTATGTTGGAGATATTTTTTCCTTCACTGAATGACACTGAATTTCCTTCACTGAATATGACATCCCAGAGTTTTAGGATGACAGGCTCTGTGGCACTAATCTGGCTGCTTAGTCTTCATCTTCACGCCATGACCTAAGCCTGCTGATGTACACAGCCATTCAGAAGAACAGTGGTATCTACTTAAATGTTTAAATGAATTTAATATTAGAATCTGTATCTATTTTCAATGTATGTCTAAAATGGTTTTTTTAATTAACCCATGATAATATAATTTTCCTTCTTTTTCTTTTTATTACCTTATCTCTTTGTTACCATTTTCAATAACTTCTCATTGTTGATAAGTGTAGTCATATGAGTGACTGAATTTCAAAAGGACTCATTTCATATGCACCCTATAACCCCCCTGTTAGTGTTGTCCCCCTTTTGTCCAGAGATGCCCACAATAGTTGTGTTTTTCTTTTGCTTTTAAGTTTTCCCTATCCACGAGGGAGCCTTATCCACCTCTTGGTGCAATGGGCTATGTTTGCAGCACTTCTTTAAATCCAAAAATCTCCATTCTGTGTCTAGCCAAAACCCTAGGAGAGTCCCTAGCACAGATGAACTCCTGGGAGCAATATTTTACTATCAGGAGGGCATGTCATACCTAGGGAGACAAATCTGACTTATTGCACTGGAAGATAATTGACAGCACCCCTAAATGGCCTGTGAGGGCCTTGAAGAGGCATCTTGCTAACTTGTGAGGAGCAGTTGTTATTCTGTCAGCATGTGAGAGCTCCAAAATAAAAATACCAGACATATGCTTTTTCCACATCCTCGGAGCTTCAAGGGGTAAAAGTATTCATTTCCTTTCATTTTGCATCCATCTGATTGCTTTTAAACATAGTAAGGATCAAATCTTTCCAACACTGATACCTATGGCCAACCTCCCTCTGACTCCCACAAGACAGGAATTTGGCTCTCAAGAATTAGTGTCTGGGGAGGATGCATTGAAATAAATGGTGATTGTCAAAGCACATTGGAATTTAGAGCACATTTGTTGCAAAGATAGAAGCTCGCTGGGGTATCTGATTGTCAGAGTCAATTTTATTTTCCTTACTGCACATATGCACATATTTGAACCTTGTCATGGTCATTAGATTTCACTAGAGTTTCTTCAGAGTTGTTTATACACTACAGTCAATAAAGATATTTTTTGTTTCATAAATGAAATACTGGAAGGGCCTGTTCTATCAGGAAATCGAAGGAAGTGCATTTATCCCTGGAAAAGATGAAGCTCTATTTTATAGGGTGCAGAAAGCCTGCAATGTGTATTATCTTTCAAATAGTTGAAAGATTTATAGTGGTAAGTGGTTTCTTTAAATGGTTTCTTTTTCAGTGTCTTGATCATATTAACTGCAACAAAGCAAATGTTACAAATAAAAACAAGAGTAAACCGAGAGCATTTCTACATTTTGTATTTTCAATTATGATTTTAACAGAAATGAATCACTTGTCCTTTTTTTTCATTTGGAAACAGTTTTACTTCCCTTTTCCCCACTGGACATATAATTTTGATTTATAAACACAGCAATCTGGAGCAAAGGGAAGTTTTAAGCACTGTACATATTCCTGCTGAGGCCTAGAATTATTTTACTTAGAATTTTTATCTTCCGTCTTTATATTTTCAAGTCAATTTTGGCTTTCCACTTTAGAGATGAAAAACACAGTCACAGATGACATTGTTTGCCCATTTCAAATTCACATAGGCCTAAGGTTACATCTTGCATGCAAGGTCCCATTGTATAAACATGATGAAGGGTTCTTCCAGTCAAAATGTGCTTTTAACTGGGATAAACGTGTCTCCCCATGTTAAGACTTATAAATCTTCTCCACAGGGCTATTTATAATCCAGCTACTGCATGCTTACTTTATTGACTCTGAATGAATAAATCAGTTTTCCACATCACCCCATTCTCTTTGCTGATGTTTTGATTTGGTGTCTATCCAAAAGTCTCTGATCATAGACACATGATTATAAAACCATCTCTTGCACTGAAAACTATTTAAGGAACAAGCGATGGAATTAACTTCTTTTAGATATTGTTTTACACTGCACATTTGAACTTGGGGATATACATTTTTCCCAGGGCTCATTTCTGCTGGGCAGAACACTCTGATAAGACTGCAGGAGCCAAGAAATTAAATGAGGGGTAT
Organism: Picathartes gymnocephalus; assembly: GCA_013390045.1. NCBI lineage: Eukaryota > Metazoa > Chordata > Aves > Passeriformes > Picathartidae > Picathartes > Picathartes gymnocephalus. The sequence goes on from WEKY01023714.1 coordinate 241,198, forward strand.
TTTTTAATCATTCATTCCTTGGCTTGAGCTTCCACAACACACAATCTCTGTCTTTAACTCAGCTGGAGCTCTTTGAGTGGATGCAGGTGTCCCCTTTAAAGGTTTTTAAAACCTCTAAAAGAGTTTCATAGATTTTTTTTTTATATATATAAAATCAGGATTTTTTTCTCTGCTGCACCACTTGGGTGGAATTTTGCTGAACTCTGAGAGAGAAAAGGATTGGCCATCAGAGATTTACAATAAGGGATTTC
>WEKY01023714.1:241470-334644 GCA_013390045.1 Picathartes gymnocephalus
TTTCCATCTAGAAAATCTAGAAAAGTTTTTTTTTTCACAATTTAGGCTTGAAATTTGAAAACTCTTTGTATAAAGGCTGTGGGAGATCCCTAGAAAAACATTCAATATACTAAGATCAGAGACTGGCTTGTGTCTCAGCAATAGCATCCATCATTTTCTCCTCATAACTTTAGGAAGAAAGGGACTGACATGAACATTTCTAGATTTCCACTTGAATCTAATCCTTTTTTTGAATCCTGGGTGGAATTAAAATCTAGAGGGAGCCTGCAGAGCACAAGCAGCATCTAGTGATGGCAATACCGTGAAGACCAGCCTGGCAAGGCATTTGATCTCACAGGAAAAGAGCCCCTCAGACTGGAGCATGGAGGAGTTCAAACCCCATGTAAAGCCTCTGATCATTTTCAAAGACAAAACCCAAATCTTAGCCTACAGGTCGTCCAGAGGCCACTGCAGTGGGTTGCTTGACTATTCCCCTTGTAGAACAGACATAACAGGGTTTGTAAATTTTGCCTTTTATAAGGATGTTGTAATCAGAAAAGGACAACTGCCCTTTTTAGTTTTAGAGAATGCTAGATAGCTGAAGGGAATGTAGGATGTGCAGAGATCTGCAGATGAGCTGCCTTGGAAGGTCTTGCAGTTATTGCTCTTGATCTCTCAAAGATCTATGATATCAATATTGTCTATACCAAGCAATGTGTCTTTGTGTTTATGCTCAGCCAAAGTCGAGGCATCTAAAAATGTTGCACTGCACTTCCTGAAACCAAATTTCTATGTTTCACTATCTGGAATAGAGAAGCACTCTCCTTGCCCACATTATTCTTCAGAGAATATGACAGTATTCTTCCAAGGAAATGTGATTTTGTCATGCACTGACAATTGTAGCTTAAATATATTAAGCCCTTCTTAAGATGCTTGAAAAAGAAATGAGTGTCTCTACCACTTACTGAAAGCCCAGACAATATCTCAGTGTACATGGCTTGTTCACATCCCAGTGGTAGCACTTAAGATGTCAAGGAATTTCACTGAATTCACCATTTAATTTCAAGTAAAATTACTTAAAGGTAAAACAGAACTGACTCAAGCTGGTGACATTGCTGATCTTAGGCTTCCTGTCTTTGTGTTTCCCTGCCCTTCCCTTGATGGAATAAAACGCAGAAGACAGCTTCTGTAGGGATCTTGTGCTGATGAGCCCTTCAGTGGCACCCTTGGTAAGGGCTATATCTTCCCTCTGTGGTTTGACTGACACTCATCTCACCCTAACCCTTTCCTGAATTACCTCAGTGGGGAGCACGGTTACACTACAGTCTCACTATGTAATTTGGTGGTGATTTATTCAAAAGAGAAGTGAGGACAAATTCACTCACTTAAGATCTCAGTTGTCCTCTTTTTCTCCCCATTGGCTTTATGAAACAATGACAAGGCACTTAGAGAGACAAAATAAATCAGATAAATCTGGATCTCTGTTTTGTTTACAATATTTTTCTACAACAGCTGTTAACAAACATCACCAAGGCACCAATAATACAGCTTGAAAAGCTAAAAAACAAGCCAGAGAAACTCCAACAGTTCTCCATTGTAGAGAAAAACAAGAAAATTCAAATTTTGAGGTACATTTTCTCTCTGGGACTATTTCAGATGAGAAAATTTAATCTGTAACCACATAATAGAACATTAAAACCCCAAAGAGCAGTAACAGACAAGAGATTAACTTAAACACCTCCTAAAAATAAAGAATTTGACTTTGTCCTGGAAAACACTGACAGCATGTGACCTATCACAGAGACAGGGAGATACAATCCAGAAAGATAGTGGGGATACATAAACAACAATGATACCACAAGTAAAACAACAATTAAAAGGAAAGCTGAAGACAAATGCTAAGAAAGCAACAGCAACAGATGTTTTCCCTTAGCGTCATAAGTGAAAACAGAAATCCTGATGCACAGGAGCTTTTCTGGAGGAATATGTCTGTATCAGAGCACGAAACACTAGTGAAAGAAAAACAGAGCACAAAACACCACGAATAAAAGCAAAACAGTCTCCTCCTTTTGCAAGGAGAATCAGGGCAGATGCCCGGGTATCTAGTGATGAGATGAAATGGACCCACAGTGCTGGTGATGTTTGGGTGACTCCCTGCCCAGGGTACCTGGCAGAAGATTTGGCCTGAGGTTCTTGTGCTGGGGAGGAGAGGGACAGCACTGCTGATTTGCACGGGCTGAGACAGAGAGCAGGGTGGGTACAAGGGCAGAAATCTGGGCCCCCTCACTGGGAGGCTGCCAGCAGCAGCTAAAACTGTCCTGGCTAAGCTCATGGTCTGCTGGTGGCATTCCGAGATGGCCTCTGCTGCATCTTGGGCCAGAGGTGCCCTTTGGAAGTCATGACAAGTTGTATATGAAGTGCCAGAGCAAGGCTGGGCTCAAGTGAATGCTTGAAGATGTGTTATCCCATTCCAGAAGGCAACACACCGTGAGCAGCTGCGGCCTGAGCGCATTCACAACCCTGAATTTCCACACAGACATCTGCTCTTTTTTCTTCCCCTACAACATCCACTGTTGATCTCTGCTCAGGAGAAATGCAGAGAAAAGTGCTTTCTCAGACTACCTCTCGCTCAAGACTGACATTATCAGTTTGGAATATTCGCAGGGCTATTGGATGTCCGGAAGAGGGAATGGCTGGGATCTGTGTGTACCATTCAAGCCTAAACCAAACACCTCCCCAGATTTTGCTCAGACTATCAGGAAAGGTAATTTAGCACCTGGGGAAGATAGGATTTGGAGCTTGTATTTGGCACTCCAGCCAGCAATCTCAGAATGGACCTACCAGATGAGATCTTGTGTCACAAAAACAGTTCATGGAGGTGTTAAGTGCTAAAGCATTCCTGAACCAATAGAATTTAAAAAACACAAAAACCTCCAGCACTTTTGCCGGGAAAGAATACTGTCTGTGTGTTTTTCAAAGTGCTGTTTGCATAAATAGCCAGGAAAGAAGGGAAATAGGATTTTAAAAAGTTCCACGGTGATTTTCACAGTTCAGATAAACATGGTGCACATGCAGAAGAGCTCTGGAAACCATCTGGTTGAGCAGCCGGTGTAGCGTGTGCTTTGCTGGCTCATGGACATACCTGCTCAGTAGCAGAGCTACCAGAGCTTTCTCCTACACAGTCTGACTGACTGTCAGTGGAAAAAAAGAGTATTTGCACGTGTGTGTGTGTGAGTTTGTATCACTGAATGAGGTGGTGGATACAATTCCAACCTAAAAACCTAAAGGACTTAGCAGCCTGTGCCCCATTTTTGTAAGTGACCCCTTGTTGTGGATTCAACACAATGCCATGGCAACACCATAAGGAAGCTGGCATTCCTCAGCCAAAGCACTATAACCACCTTGGAATGCTTGAGCTGAGAACTCATCCTACTCATCTGGTATAACTCTAACCTCAGGATAGCCCCGTCACAGTCACAGTGCACAGGCAGCTTGTCAAGGGGTGGGTGGTAAATTGTTCTGTTGCCATAACTCATCTTTCTATGCCAGCACATAGTGTCCTGCTTTGGTTCTACACTCATTTTTTGAGAGGATTCCTAAATTAAATAACTTCTGGATACTTGGGGGGAAAAAAGAATATAAAAAAGGTAAATGTTCACAGTTTGAATCAACAGGAGAGCTGACCATGAGCAGATTTGTGAAATATTATAGCACTGTTATTGTGGGTTTCCTATTGCGGAACCAGAAATAAAATTGACAGAAGATCTAATCAAAGAAGAAGTAAAAGCCTGGAAAAGAAATAATGTTAGCCAACACTGTTTTATGAACAACAGTCTCCTTGGACAGATCTGATTATATCCTCTGGTGGATTATAAACTTGCTTGATAAAAATGACTGCATAAATATAACAGGCATTTTAAGGCTTTTGACTACTACTGCATGACATTTAGCCTTTCAAATATTACACACTATAATAGAGCTTGTGATGTAATGAATGGGGTAAGGAGCCAAATAAACATCAGGGTCCTAAAAGAAGTCACCATCAAGGGCACGGGCAGGGAAGTGGGGTGCTCTAAACTACTCTTTTGATTAGTCAGGAGAAGTGGCTGACTGCTGAAATCTTTGTGTTTCAGGAAAGAAAAAACTAGCCAGGTGTGTATACAGCCTATTAAATATCTGCAAAAAATATCACCCACCCAGCCCCAAACTCATTAGCCCACAATGGCAATTAAACTATCCATTGGATATTTCTAAATTAACCATATTCGCGAAGTCATTGAAGAGGCAGTGGGATTCAGTTTCTCAAATTAGAAAAAAAAAAGGAAAAGACTTGCTAGTTTGAGGAATAAATATTAAAGAATGCAAATTGGTTTGTGTTTGGTTCCTAGAGCCATTTTTCAGATCTAAATTTCTGGAAGTCAAATGTCAAATTCAAATTTGAAAACCGTTCTGCAAAAATACATCTTCCTTGCATTTATAATACTGTTGTACTGGTGCTCCCTAGTTTTCCTTCAGTGTTTCACAGTTAGCAGGCTTGTAAGTTTAATATGCTTCTTTCATGAAACACAAAGTAAATTTCTGTATAAGAGTTTTGCATAACCTGTGAATAACGAGGTACTTTCCTTATATTTCTTGTAGCTTACAATGCAAACAAAATGAGAAGGGTTTTTTGTGGAGGAGGGCACAAGGCACCTTGTGTTTTAATTTTAATACAGCAAAGGGTCCCTCCCATAGGAGAAGGTAAATCACAGTACCATTGTGAAAATTCTAAGAATAATATAAGTATAAACAAAATTAAAAGAGAGCAGAGTGTTTCCAGGAGACATCATGTAGCAAACTAAAGACAGCAATTTTCTAAAAATAAAATTTTAAAAAATCCTGGGAAAAGTTGTTTCTTTTTTCTGAAGCTATTTTTACTCACCATTTCTGTAGCAGAAATACTGATTTTGTATTGTATTATGCTAATGTAGTGTAGATGACATGTTATTCATTAGTTAATATTTTTCCTTCACATTGTGCATTTCAGTGTATCTTTAACCAGGTTTTATGGTAAGTTTAAACCAGGATATCTGTGTAACAAAGGCAAAAACATTTACAGATAATCAAAAAGTTCCTGTAAAAAAATCTTTCTTCGTAACCCAAATTTTATAGACAGTGCATATTTTAAAGAATGTTTTAGGGGGAGGACCAAACAAGTCCTGGTTGTTATATAATGTGACACAGAGTTTGTTCAAATCTGCTCACCAGAGAGATTTCACTTTCTCACTAGAAGCATGGAAAGCCAGTGGCTGGCTAGTGGAGAATTGAGCAGCAGTCCAAGGGGCTAATGGGGGGATTATCCACTTGACTGATACAAGGGCCTGGGGGTATAACAACAGGGTAATTTTTAAGTCCAAGTTTGAGGAGATAGGAGGCCACTGAAATGAACACTGCTGTTGCGTTTCCAAAAGCATCAGTTTCCCTAAAGCATCTGAATGACACCACCATTTGTCATCACCCTTGCTGTCTCTTACACTGAGCATTTCTTTCAAAATCCTCCCCTTCTCTGTCCCTCTTTACAACATAGACTTCCTCAGGTGCTGTGCTGAGCCCCATCAGGCAATACCTCAAAAGAGAATTGAGCAAACCCACTTGGATCAGCAGTGTAAATTCACATTTCCCCGCTGATGCTCACGACACCGACGCAGCACCCTCACAAGAACTAGCATTCAATATGAGAGCAAAATCATGCTCTCTGTAACTGCTGCTGGAGTTTTAAAGTGTTTCTGCTTTTCCTCTAATATCCCTATGAGCTAACCACATACCCTTGCTACTGTTGTCCTGTAACTGCCTTGAGAAAGAAAATAAAATAGAAAAAAAAAAAAGTATCAGAAATCCCCTAACTAATTTTAACAGCTTGAGAGCTGGCAAGCAGAAGTGTGTGTGCTGTAGAACTGAAACAGGTGTGGTTTGAACATTTTCCACATTTGGTTTTGGCAAAAACACGAACAGAGGGTATTAATTCCTCCACACTGATAATGGGGTCTCGGAATCTGTTATCTGAAATAAAAATTCTTGACAGAATTCCTCATGTACTCAAACATGCAAGAAAAAACTGAAAATTATGGTTTTCTTTCTTTTTTTTTTTTTAATTATGAGCCATTAACAAATGCTTAATTTTTTTGTGTGAATTTTACCGAAGCATTTTTTGCTTAGAGAAAGTTACATGTGAAGATATCCCCACGCCTCTCCTAAAACAGTGAGCAGGATGCCCCTCTCAAACAAGCCCCCCACTGATGGACTTACATCTCTATGCAGATGTCCCTGTGCTTCTGTGCTTGCATACCTGCACATGTGTGGGACTCCACTAGGTTTGGTGCACTTGCACAATAAAAATAATCTAATGTCACCAGCATCTCTCCATAAATATAAGAAGAGTAAGATGCCAGGTGCCCCTCATTTTGGGAGAGACTGCAGATGGCAGGGCACAAGACTTAACACACAAAATGAATGAATGGCTCCTTTAGTGTTACACGTGGCAAGTTCTGCCTTTCTCTTATTCTCCATTCTGTCTGTTCTGCTCAAACCTCCTAATCCTGGGGAGACATAAAATCTTTGCCAAGGAAATTCTGTGGCATCTATGCCAACTGTGGATGGTATAGATGATGTACTAAATACTCTGATGATGGTTCCCACATGTTTCTGCTCTATGGAGAGCACAATTTGCACCTTTTCTCAAAACTCCTCCAAAGAACCTCTCAATACTCATTACAATGCAGGGAGTAATTTGGCTACTGGTAACAGATGGATAACGCTCACAAGCCTGCCTGTAGTACTGCAGTACAAGGGAAGCTTGCACTGGAAAACCTGCAACCAGCTCTCAGAATGGGGACTAGATTTTTCCCTTATGTGCCTTTGCTCTTTGGCCCTTAGATCAGCCTAACTTTGGTACTCTCACCCTCTCGTGCCTACAACAAACCTCAGCATCTCTGCTGAAGTTGCTCCCAGGGCCTATAGGAGGCACAGGTTTGTGTTTGACCCAGGTGAGGAAGGCACTGTTAGAGATTCCCATCTGAGTGCTCTGTGCACCTGACCATTGGCTATAGGAGCAGGACTTGTTTTGGCTGTGTTAAAAGAAGAAAAATTGGTCCATTTCTCTCAGGCAAGACAAGGTTTGTGGCTGGCTCTCAGACACCAAGTCTCAGGTGGACAGACAACCTCTGTGCCATGCCAAGGCAAGGTTTCTCCTGCAGGGTCTGTGATCTGTGTGTGGCCTTTCATCAAAGCTGGGGCTTTAGGGCTCGCAGAAACCAGTCAAAGCAGCCGGATGTTCATAGATTTACAGATACTCAAGAAACATGGTTCTTCAGACCTAAACTATGTTACAGTGGTTTCTTCCTGTTGGAGAAATAATATAGCAGTAGTAAATTATCCTGAGGGTTTGGGGTATAGGGTTTTTTTCTATTTCACCAGTCATTCCCTGGTAAAAAGGACCATGTAGTTTCAATAGGCATATTCAAATTTATACTCAATATTATGTTTATCCCAAACTGAAGTCTGAATATTTGAGGGATGGATTTTGCATCCCAATACATGTCATGACACTAAGTGCTCTGTAAACCTTACTTTTCCATTCTGTTTGATATCAAATTTGTCAACTCATTTTTGGAGTTCTTGAAATCCTCACATTGCATCTCTCATTTTCAGCAGGATCATTCATTGTTTTCCCAGCTCCTTTCAGGTCTTCATCTTCTTAGCATCTTTTGCATAGTTTGGTTATTTTAATGCTCTTTAGTTTTGCCTTTGGTTTTGCATTGATTTTGTTGTGCCTGCTGTGATTGCTCCGGTGGCAGCATTCTTCTGACTGGCTGAATCCACCTCTGTCAACACAACAATCCCTGTCAATCACCTACACCCAAACTTGGCTTCTTGGTAGCAAGTCCCACAGGAAACACCAAACGAGGGGAATTCTCAGTGAAAAGCTAGACCACATTTATTTCTGCACGTACAGGCTTCAGCAACCTTTTTCATTCATTGGCCAAGCAGAATGCCCTGGAAAGCCCGTTATCCATAGATGGCCAAAGGATATGGGCTTATTCAAAGGCTGTGCTCAGGAAGGGTGGGGTAATGCCAAAGGCCCAACGTAGTGCTTTGCAGCTCTGAAATCCCAGCAGTTTTTGCCAGCTGTAGCAGGACTCGGCTGTGTGGGCGCCAAGCCGCAGGGCCACACACAGCCTCCGTGGCTCAGCACCCACACAGCCAGGGCTTTCCTAAACAAAGGGGGGAAAATATCTAAAATGCTGAATCAGACTCACAGAGCCTAACCAAAAAACAGGCATATAAACTACAATTTTTTATTACTGAAACTCTGGTTGGGAGCAGAGATGTTGTAGAAAAGCCGGAGAAGAGGGGAAATATTCCTAGTGTTGAAAGCAAGCTGGAGTTCATGGCATTTGACCACAATAGTTTTCTTGGCTGCTATGGTTCCATGACTGATTTAAGAGGGTTTAAGGTTAATAAACCATAGTTGCATATTATTATCTGTGCTGCTCTTGCACTCTTGCTAGTAATGCCATTTATTCATAGATTTATGATAATAACCATAGTACTATAGAGATTATGTGTTTTTTAGGAACATTTACTGGTGGAGGGAAAAAAAGGAGCTGGGGGAGAAAGAGGGATTCGATCTTCTAATTTTTAGTGCTCCTACATCCAGGCTATAAAAGTCATTGGTCTATAACTTGGCCCCAAACCCAGAATGCAACAACAACAAAAAGAAACCCCAAACTGCCAAAATTTGTTCCTCACCTAACCTGCATAAACATAAATTCAAATGTATCAAAAGTCATTGCTCACTACTGACTGATGGGTGGGTCACAAAAAGTACAAGGAAAAAAGAAGAAAAAGCAACATAAAAATGTTGTCCCTTGAAAAAAGAGGTAATCTTTACCTTTAATAGGTTTCACAAATTTATTTCTGTTAAGAGGAAAAAAATAAGGATTTTTTTTCTTTTTTTTCAGTCTTTCATTGCTTCAATACTTAAAAACCATGCTGTAAAAGCTGAAGGATATTAATCTGTCAAAAAAAGCTTAACACACAATGATATAAATGGCAGGAAAATTATCTACAACATTGTTAAACCACAGAGTAATTATTAATTATTAAAGCCTCAGTTCCAAAATATTCTAAAGGAGTTTTCCTGCTTTCTGTTAGTTCAGGAAGAGAAAAAGTCAGAAAGAAAGAAAAGCCTATAGTCTGTTTCCAGTCTCTCTTGCTTTCTGAGCTGACCTCTGCATACAAATCTATATTTGTAAGACACCCTCATCTACCAGTTAATCAAAGCCCTGGAAATTCAAGGAAACCTGTGTTTATGGAAATCTGGCATTTCTGTAAAGTTTTGAATGAGAGCTAAATAGAGCAGTTCATCTCATTGAAACTAATGGCTTCTGCCAAGTGGTTTTGCAGCACTGGGTCTTCTGGCACAGTCAGCATTTAGGAATTCATTTATGAGCTGGGTTAGCTGGAGACTCTGGAATTCAAATTTATGTCTAAGACTTAGTGGTTTATTCCTGATAGGTCTCTCTAAAGAAATTGTAATCAATTTACCTAACTTGGACTTTGTAATATGCAGAATTGAAAGCTGGACTTTTTTCATGATTTAGGGCTTTGGATTTTTTTTCCCCTTCCCCCAGAGGACAATTGCAAGCTGTACACATGTATATTGTGTAACTGAACGGGGCTTTTTAATCACCCATTCATACTTGCTTTTGAAAAAGCTTTGTTCCTGTGCTCTTGACTTCCTACGGGCCTGATCCTGCTCCTACTGAATTTTCCTGCAGGGAAACAGAATATTACTTCAGATGAAGTCACATTTGCACATAAAAAGCAGAGAAATGTGTGGCTTGTCACACAATTTGATTTTATTTCAATCGATATTTGCATGAACATGCAGTCACGCTCTATTAAGCACTTGTTTGATTTGCTTAAAAAAATATATGTCTCCAGGAGCTGGCCAGCATATTTGAATATTGGCTTTTTTTCTGAGACATAAAAACCTAGACATTTTTAGCAAGCAATGAACAAGGATTGCTCTACGCTTTCAATGCAACTATAAATTTGCTCCTTTTTTTCCCCCTTTTAGAACTCCTTTGAAGAACTCATTGAATAAATTAACAACTTGGAAAGCTGCCTGCCGTTTTTGTTGGCTTTGAGTTTCAGGGAGTTGCTCGGTAAACAAAAGTCAATGGATTCAAACAGTAACAAAGTAATTTAAATGATTAATCAAGTGTTAAAACTAGCTTAACCTCTCCTGTTTTACAAACTCTATATCACTCTCACTAAACTAATAGAGGAATAAGACACCCATCTGGAAATCTCATCTGAAATATTAGATTGAGAATCAAAAATTCAGCCAAGCAGTGTGGTTTGTAGGGATATCCTGGCGGATAATAAATTGCATTAATCTTACTTAAATTTTCCATCTAAATCATGTCTTGAGACCATATTGCATTGAGGGGAATGTGCCTAGCTTTGAATGTGCTGTGCTACTGCAAAGGTTATTAAAAGGGGAAAAAAAAACAGATAATGACTTTTCTTATTTTTCTTCTGACTACTTTTTCCCATACTGAGGAACCTATGTTAAATATTCTGGCACTAATGAAGAAAGTCTGCTTTCTCCTGCCAGTGCTTATGTTTTCTAACAGAAGATAAGAAATTCACATATTCAGAACTCTTAAGGCAATTTTTTTCCGACCAGAAATTATATGCGTGGATAAAAATAACCCCAGAATTTTCCCAGCATCATCAGAGCTAAGTATTTTCCTCATCCTGCTCATTCAGAAGAATTTCACTTTTCCAGTTACACAAAGTATGAAAACAATATAGGAAAAGCTCCCCCAGGATTTTCATCAACTTGCAAATCTGAAAGAAGTCCAAAGGTTATAAAGTTCTACCCATCTCTACTGCTCCTGCCCACTGTCTACCACACCAGTGTAATTTGCTAAGTCTTAAATTAAATAAAAGAAGTTACAATGAAGAGTTGTTTAAAGCCACAAACCTTGGAAATTGGGAGTAGTGATGTCAGCCATGCCAGTGGACGGGAAGCGGAGCTCCACAGGCAGAAGTGTCACACCACTTAGTGGATTTGTCCTCAAAAGAGAAGGAGGGGGCCACACTGATGTCCTGGGTGTGCACGGGCACAATTGGCACTACAATGGGCAGGAATGATCCCAGGGCTTCTGGTCAACTCCAGCAAGGGGCAAGGGAGGATGCCAACATGTTATTGAGGAGACCAGATGGGCTGGTGTCTAGGGAAGGCTGCTCCACCAGGCTCCACTATCTGCCTGAGATCCCTGCTAAAGGATGAGTGAATACACACTGAGGAGGAAACTGCTGCCAGCTGGCACCAGAAAAGCTGTAGATGTGCTGTAGGTGTGGGACACAGTCAAGGTCGTGTCTCTGTCTGGGGAGGCAGGAAGGGAAAGAGAGATGATGGAAGCCATAAGCCCACAGATATCAGCAGGATGGGTCCTGACATGCTGGTTAGAAGAGGCAGCAGTGTGGCTGGTGCCAGAGCTGTCCACAGAAAGATGTGACTCTCACCAAACATCAGGAACCACATAATTCAGGGCCGAGAGGAGCTTTCATTCCAAAGAGAGTTACACAATACTCTGCAGTGTCATTATGATGCACAACTTCGTTCCCTTCCTATGAAAATCTGACCTGGAAGCCCTGAAATTTTTCAGTGGTTTGTGTCAGTATTTCAACCCAAATCCCAAGCCTTAGGGCACTGTTGGAATAGGTATGTGTCAGGGTGGTCTGAAGTGAGAGCGGGGAATGGTGCCTCTGATTTCATCAGGACTGTCCTGGCTGGGCGTTCAGTGTGTACGGTCAAGCAGCGCCTGAGGTGGATGGAAACACCTTTGGGGTCTCCCTACCCGTGCTCAAGCTCAGCTCCTTCCACACACGTGCCTGCAGCCCCAGGCTGACCAGCTGTGCAAGAAAGGGCCAGAGTTAGTTCCTCCTGAAAACGTGACTCCTGCTCTTTGTCCCACCATGGGATCTGAGGGGCTTGCCTGCTTTTGCAAATGCTGTCAATTCTGCAAATGCTGCCAACTCTGCAAATGCTGCCATCGTCACAGCAAAGGACCACTGGCTCTTTGAAGCCCCACAGGAATCCCAAAATATGTTTTCCCCTCTTTCTGCAGCATTGAAAACCCAAGAAGGTCAAATCTATTTACCATGCAAATTGTTTTTGCACAACTAGGAAAGTACTGAACCAGCAAGTTCTTGTTGAGAAACAAATTCCCATTAAAAACAATGAGACAAGCTTCCCACTTGTTTCTGTGGTGTTTCGTTATATATCAAACAGCCTTATGAAAATATTCCAGTTGCATTTAAAAGTATCACCACTTTAACATGATGCTGCTAAATCACAAATCAAGCATAAAAATGAGTCATTTGAGTTCTAAGTTTGTGGATTTCCTTACAAAATTGTTAAAATCAGCTCTGCACTGACTTTTTAAACTGGTAAATCAAAATTAAAGTTATGCAACAGAGGTAGTAAATAGCTTCAAGGCACCTGAAGAGCCTTAATTCTTCCCTGAAAGCCAGGCACGTGGAAAGGGAAAAGAGGGGGACATTTTAAAAAAGCAATGAGGCTTTTAATATAAATTCATTCTAATTTAAGGTCATAAACTCTGAAATATCAGTCTGACTTGATTTCAGAGGACATTAATGTTGGTGGTTTGGCCCTTCTTTGGATTTGCTGTGAGTGTAGTCTTGACTGGGGTTTACAATGCTTGAGTTAAGGTATGACCACATTGGGCTTTTTATCCTTTGAATAAGGATTAATGTTCTCAATCTTGGCTTCCTTTTGATGTAAGGTTTTGTTCTTTTTCCTGCCTGGGAATGTATCATAGATATATCCTTAAAAGGTTGGGCTAATTCTGAAGTTTTCAAAAAAATTCAGCAAATTCCAATTCAGAATTTGAATTTATCCCATTATGAATAATGCTGTGGGTTGGACCCCATAGTCACACCGTCTCCAAGCACTTGGAATTATCTTTTTGTCTACAGGTCCAGGAAGAGCAACAGGAATGCTTTCCATGCTGGAATCTGCTGCATATTGAGCTTAGGGGTGTAGTACTGATGTGCAGACAAAACCTTTTCCCAGGGAGAGGAGTTCCTGATCCTTTCCATCCCCTGGGAATGACATATGGATGGGGTAAAGCTGAGGTGCATAGCAGGAGCTCAGCTCTCCCATCTCCCACTGCACAGGGCTGCTCTCGCATCTCGTGGCGTGGATAACAAAGCTCCCATTGATCCCTGGGCCCCAGGATCAGCTTCATCCAGGTTTAAATTGCTCATCTGTTTTTAATGCCAAAAGCAATTTGTTTTCTTTATGGACAGTGGGGCTGCAAAGCCATGTTTTTTAAGATTAAACTTCTTTCATCCGGACAATGGCAACAAGAACAACAACAAAGAAAAAATTGTTTTCAAAATAATGAAAAAAATCAAGATATTCTTGGGTTTTTTTCAAATAAAAGAAAGTAATTATATCCAGGCATCCAGGCTGACTGCAAATGCCAAGTTGGTGTTTGACGCTGTTTTAACTGGTTGAAATATTATTTCTAAACAAACAGAGTTTAAGATGGAAATTCTGACGGAGCTTTGTCTGTATTGCTATTACTATCGTGTTAAATCATGGCTATCGTCCTAGTGGTGTCAGTGCATAGCTACAATTGCTTGCAGGATAATGAAAGCTCAAACCCAAAAAGCTCAGCCTCTCATATAAACTTCAGTGTGTCCAACTAGAGAAGAATTATACCCCACCAACATTTTTACATGAAGTCATACCAGATTTGTTGTAATAAACAAGTTAATAAATGTAGTCTCTCTTCTAAATCATTTACATGCTGTACAGCTATTTGAGGCACTCTGCCTTATTTTTAGTACCCACACCTTATCTAGGGTGTTCATCATAACAACAATACTTGCTCTAGTGATTTAATGACCTGCTGTCCACACTGACCTTAATTCCTTGTTTTGATGGAATTTTTTACTGGAACCCTTCAACAGGGATTTTTTTTTTTTTTTTTTGCTTATCAGCTTTTTCACAAAAGCTTCAGCAAATTATAAGTGGTTCAATGTGATTTTGATTATTTATTTGTGTTTTAACACATTTGTAAACCAAGGAATTAACTCCGTGAAAGGGTGATTATGGCAATAAAACTGCACCATGCAGAGTTGGACTTTCCTAACTGAAAGGAATTTTTCTTTCTCATGTGGACTTGCAGATTTTTATTAAGAAAAATAAGTTCACACTTTTCTCATGTACTGTCACTGTATAGCATCTATCACAAATACTTATGATGATATCCTCCAGCTCCTGCAAATGATATTCACACAAGAAATCTGTAGGAATGATCTCTGGTTTCTCCTGAGAGACCATTAACCGGGACCTAGTCTTTGAGGGCTCCACACAGAAGGACAAAAGGCAAAGTTTCAGCTCTAAAGTGCTCCCAGTGATGCCTGTTGTCAGCTCAGAGCGCCACTGACCCGGGCAAGGAAACTGAGATGCACCTCTGGCACACAACCTTACCACTCCTACAGAGACCATGATGATACACCAGCTTCAGCATCCTCTTCTGGCACCTCTACCGTGAAATAAACTTTTTTTGCACATGCATGAAAAACAAATTAATGTTCTATACCCAAAGTTCCGCACAGGCTACAAATTTTAAAACTACCTGTAAGTTTAGGCATTACTTTCCTTTTAACAGCCAAATCACACTGTCTACGCAGGTCCTTCCTGGCACCTTTTAAAATCCATCAGGATCAGATGGTGCCTTCCTGGCATGGCTGCTCTGGGAAAAGCCAAAAGAGAAGAAAGACACCAGCCTCAAACTGAATACCTGCTGTAATCCATCCTGCTCTGAGGGCTGCTGCAAGCATGTGCAGCTACCCGTCCTGCTCTGCACAGTGGAGAGCTAAGGTGCTTCTGGTGCAAACTCATCACTTGAAGTGGAATGCTGACAGGGGGTTATTGATGGGAAGTTGTGCCTGAGGAATATGTGTCCATACATAGTGCAGCACACTGAAGGACGCAAACCCCACAGTCAGAGTGCAAAACCATCCAACAGGCTTCTTGCAAAGCCAGTTTTTTTTTCTTGGAGGAGCAACAGCTTGAAAGATACTTGGCAGTAGCTTGAAAGCTCACTTTGCCATCTGATCACTGGTGGAAGTGACTGTGGTGTCCAGGTGTTCCAGCTGGACCGTTTGTCTTGCTCTGTGCATTGCTACTTCCTTCCTCAGATAGTAACGAAATCACATCGGCTTTCTCTGATGACTACTAGGAGGAATTTATCTTCACATTCTCTTGTCAGCCAGTAATTATTTTTTGCCAGGTCTGTCCCAGTGTATTTACCGTGTTACATCCCTCCTCTGGTGCAAAATAAATGATCTGCGGGAGGGTGAGAGAAAGAGTCCAGTGCCTGGACCCCACTGCTTAAGAATTACAAGTCAAGACAGAGCACAGATGGACAACACTGCTTGGTGTCTTCATTTCTGGGGAGACACTGGCAGACAGGCTTGGAAAAGACAAGTAAAAAAAGCTGGAGAAACTAAAACTATCCCCAGCCCTACATTATCCAGCATTCTAGTACTCTGTCCTTGGAAATCAGCATTCATGGCTGTGCAATACCAGTCACAGCTCTGCAGGCAGCAGCCCCGATTTGGAGGACTCCAAATTTAGCACATCCCTTGGCCAGGAGCACCCACACTTCCAGGAGGCTTCCCGACACCAGGCTGCAGCTCAGGGAAGCACTGGACTAGCTGGGCTGCCTAAAGTGCTATAACTGAGGCATCAGGCAGAGAGTGTTGGCCCTCACCTCTGTTTTTTCCACAAAACACCAAGCACAGCCACGGACTCAAGGTATAAAACTCCTTGGGTTTGGACAAGGTGCAAACTCCAGGGTAGGCTGGGCTCCTGGACACCTCGCACACCATAACCCAGTTTTAGCAAGCTGTCTGTCAGTCTGTGGATTGGCTTGTCTAAAATCCCCAAACTTTCTGTCTTGCTGGGGTGGACAACATAAAAAAGTGCATGCTGGCACCTGAAGTTTTCTCAGAAGTTACTTCTTCCTAGTTTTTTTTCCCCTAGCTGAATATTTTCTTGCTCCATGAGTTCAGTTTTTCAGCATTCATTCTTCTAATTTTATCAGAGAAAAGGTTGGTGCTCTGTACAAGGCAAAGATAGAAAAAAAACCAAACAAAATAAAGAAGGGAATAGCTCAATTTCAGATTATTTTAGTGAAATAAGCCAAAAGTTGGTTTTCCCTTTATGTCTGAAAAAAAGGGTCTGAGTTCTCATTGTTGTGGGGCTATTCATAAACCCTCCAGTTTTTTCTGAGCTGAAGCCTAAGGATGGAGTGCAGAGAGGTGCCAAACTGAGTGAAAAGACACTGTTCTGAGCAACACAGCAATTAAGGCTAGGTGTTCTACGGCTCAAACTTCAGCTGCAGGGTTTCTGTGCTGCAGTGAGGTTGTCCCTTGTCCCACAGCAATGAAACCCTGAAACAAATTTTTCTTCTCCAAACTTCCCACTTTTTGAGTAACCCAGACTCAGTTTTAATCCTGGCTGTGACATTACTGGGCTGAACTAAAACCTGGAGTTGAAACACTTCTGAACTCAGTCTAAGCGCAAATTTGGACCTAGATGTAGAGTCAGGGCGTGCATGGCCCCCATCATCTGAATACACTGTAATTAATCATAGCTGGGAGAGGGGGCGTTTCCCCCTAGGTCCTACAGCCCTTTATAGGAAGAGACATTCCTGTTCCTCCTATTCTGCAAATGAGGAAACTGAGGCATAAGATGACTGATTTCAAGCCGCTTACAGTGTGTAACTCAACAGTCATTTTGGTAGGTCACACTCAGCCCACATAGGAGCCCTGTGCAGGCAACAAAGCTGCAGCCCTTTATTTGAATTAGTACTGCAATGGCAGCCTGATTTACAGACTCTTCTGCTGCTGGGGTCAAAAACTAAGTCACTTTTCAGCGTGGGGGCAGACCTGCCAACTGTAATTAAAAGCTTTCCTTTGAGCTATGTGTCAGACATTACACATGGTGAGAAGTGCCTCTCACAATATGAACTCTCAGGCTGCTGCACTGAACAACATCCCTGGGGCTAACCACTTCTCTGCTGCGTCCCAACAGCATCTGTTCCCTTGCCAACATTTTCTGGCATTCCATGGAAATCAGTGCAGCGTGCGGCTCTGCCAGGTAGGGCCAGAAGCAGTTAAGAGGTTAATAGACTCAATCCAACTTCAAACAACACGCAAACCTCAGAGGTGAGCCCAACAGAGGGCTGTCAAATGAGGAAAACAGATAGACTTTGTGATGATTTGACTAATTACAGGAGAGGTTGTCTCATGCAGATGGTGCTCTTCCCACCCTTTCTCCAAGACATATGCTGGCTGGGAGTCATTGATCACAGCTTGTGTGAGAGGCTTAAAGCCTTTAATGCAGGGAAGCAATCAAAGGTAGCTATGTCCCTAAGTCATCTAGGCCCTGTTGAAAACCCTTGCATCAGCTCCCTGGTCTGGAAAGGTCTACCTTCAAAACTTCAGCTCCTGCTGGGAAAGTATAATACCATGCTGTCTGCCCCCCCCCCCAGCTTGCTCTGCCTACAGCAGGGGCTTTTCCTACAGCAAACGCCTCACCCGCCGCTTTCCAGGTGGATTAAGCTGTGTGCAGAGATTCTCACAGAAGGCACTTCTTTTGTGATTTCCAGAGTGCCTCATCTCCAGCCAATTCAGAAATACTGCTAGCACGGCCACCTTGTGGCACTGGAGTATCTGCACTTTCCGTCCCAGAAGACAACAGGAAGTGCAGAGTCAAGCCAGAATGTAAAACCAATACATAAAAGTTAAGCAAATATTTTTGAACCTCTCAAACAGGTTTGGGTTTGGTTTGATTCAAAGTAATAATAACATTTAGCACTTACAGTGTTCTTTATAGTTTGAAAGCACTATACAGACTTTAATTATTTAGGTTTTGGGCCATTATTAGGTCTGGACCAGCTCGTTTGATCTGAATTGGTTCTCTCATGCCTGGAAAGTATATTTGAGAAGTCAGAAAAGAGAAGCAGGAATATCCTTTGTGTCTTTTGGGTTCTTCTTTCAATTTTTACCACTGAGCCTATTTGTAGGAAATCATTCCACTCCTTTTTACCTTAGTTTACCCAAAGACAACGTTTCCCAGCCTCATTTGCAGAGGTGACATTTAATTTCTATGATGTCGCATCTAAGGTCCTCTTAGAGTTACTATGCAGATGGCAGATGTTTCTCATTCTTCCTCACTTGCCTGGTGAAAATTAAAGACTAAATTGTGAATGAAATATATACTGGCAGCTAAACAGTTCAAACCATCCACAGTTACCTATATTGTTCTAGTAGTAATCTCATCCACTGCTTGAGACATGAGGGTTTTGAAAAGGTTACAGTGAAATATGTAAATAGATGAACCATATGCATGAAGAAAATTCTCCCGGGTCCCAGTGTATGTCTATTGTGGCTTGAATTCTCCTTCCAAGTCTTGTTTTTCCAAGAGTCAGCTTTAAAGCTCACATAGCTACTGGACCAGTTTATGATCTAAAGACATATTTACAAGTTCAAACCACTTGAGGAGCTAATTATATTCTGGACACGCTACAATATTTGGATGCCAAAACGTCTATATTCTTTGAAATGGATGTTTAGTAGTTTTCTCAAGAAGACCTCATTTCACAAACTCCAGTTACAACAAATGAACACATGTTCCTCTTTTTATTTCCTCTTTTTTTGCTGAATTTAAGAAAAAAAAAACAGTAATCATACAGCAATGGAGAACACTTCATTTTCTCTTTAAAACGTGCATTTCAGCAGCTTTTTGTCACGCTGGCCCTGCCACCCTCAGCTTTCTGTGAAAGGAACTGCTATGGAGACAATCTTCTAGCAGCTAGAGAAGGATGGAGAAGGGACACAGTCCGTCATGGAAAAGCAAGTGGAGCCTTTCTCCAAAGAATCTAGTGGGGGCTAAAGGAGGCTCAGTTTAAGGGGTGCTACAGTCATTAACCAAAGCTTCTTTTTCCTCAGGCTGGTTATTTATTCCCTCACCTTGATACTTCTCATGGAGCCAGAACTTGGACAGCCTGAGTGGAGGTGAGCAGGGTTGTTCTCCCTGGGGTCCTTGCCCCATACATTACACAGGGCTGAGGCAGCCACTGCTGCCTTGATGCCCGGTATTGTTCCAGCAGTCTGGCAGCTGGGGAGCATGCTGATCACCACGGATGTGGAGGCTGCTGGATGCTTTGCTGGACACTCTCAGGCCAAAGCAGAACCAGCCCAAAGCCATTAGAGAAAGGAATTGAGGGCCAGAGGAAATTCCTCACTGACTTCAGCATGCCCTCGGTCATGTTCAAAGTGTGAAAGAAAGGACAGTAGAAAAAGTGGGAGCTCTGGGAAAACACCATACAGCTGGTCATGCTCCCAGGACAGAAGGCTAAACCAGCCCTGGCATGGGGGAGTGTGTCATGTCCCTGCATGGTGAGATTCCAGCTGCAGGCAGCAGCTGATGAAAAGGCAGGAAGCTGCTGGTAGAGGAAAGCTGGAGGCCGAGCTGTTTTGCATTCCCAGGACCTGCAACATGCCTTGGTAATGAGAGGCTGCAAGCAGTGGGTGATGTGCCACCCCCATGTGCACGTGTCAGAGCCACATCTTAGTGCAATCTACTTGCCATATCTAGAATCAAGTTTTTCAAGTTTTCCTTCTCACAACGGATCATTTACCATTCCTATGATTTTTCTTGCTGCTTATTCTCCATAGACATTGCCACCTCTTTGATCTCTACATAAATATATGCAGCTCTCAAGCACACTGTTTACATAGATTAAAAGGTATCCTAAACCTTACATGTACACACTGATAACCTCAAATCTGATTTGTGATTGAATAGCTGAAAATGGCTTTTATTCTCTGGAATTTTAAGGTTTACAACAACAAGCCAGATGTCTTTGATGGCACGGGCTTTCCCCTTTGAAAATAGCAAACACCAGCTTCCACGGTAAGGTCGGATCTCCAGCAGCGGTGCCTCTGAATGCCAGAATGGCATTTGAGCCTGTGAATTTCACTGTGATCCACAGAGCCAGTTTTATCTTCTTAGAAGGATCAGTTTATGCATCATCCTGACAGTGCAAGTATCTCAAGAGAGGTATGTCATGATCTTAAACTTGTCTCTAAACCAGAGAAACCAGACCTTAAAACATAATGTGATATGGAGTGTGGAGTAACTTAAATGCTATTAAGGCACTGTTGAATTTGTACAATTTCTGTATATGTTCAAAACCTGATGAACTATAACACTCACAGTTCTTTTCAGTAAGATGGCCTCATTGCAAAAGGAAAGCATGAGAAATGTTAGTGCTAAGTCAAGATTATGAAACTAGAGAATTGACAAATTCTTTAAGACTGGTAACTGTCAGCTTCTTGAATTCCTTGATCCATTGTACCTTCATAAATACCATCACTGACTCTCAGCACTTTAATTATAACTTTAAATTTGCATTCCTGGCTGTGTTCTTGTCAGTAGACCTACATACCAGTGTAGACTACAGTAAAATGACAGAACAGTTTGTGTGTCTACACCAACACCAAAACCAAAACCATTCCAACTTATTAGACTGACTTATTAAAACCTCACATAAATTGAACTTTAATAGATCCATTAACTATGAACTGCAGCTATTAGAGGCTATTTTTCTTGTCTACCCTTACCACAGTTCTTCCCTGAATTAAATCTTGCAGACTTAGGCAGATCATTCATAAAGAAAATCACTGTAAGGTCAGGTCAGAAAGGTTTTTCTCCAGCACCTGTACTGGGATTTGGGCCTTTAGAGAACAACTGTCTGGCAGTGCCCAAAGGAGTTTTTGATGTGCAGGGCAAGGAGACTTTTAGGTGAAGAGGGAATGGTTACCTTATTGATGAGGTTAATACCATACAACCACATCTGTGCTGAGCACTGCACTGCTTAGCTCATCTCATCTAAAGCACCATCAGTTTCAGGTAGCCTGTGGTTGTTTTTAAAAAGCCAAAAAAAGGTGTAAAGAGGCTTCCTTCTACACCTTTGTTTCTGCAAGCCTCTAGACAGGTACAGAAATCATGGCAGTACAGGCACAGGAAGGACGTTATCTGCTACACAATTATTTTTAGGAACAAGATGCCACAAAGCACTGCTTTAAATGATGCAGAGCACATGTATTGATGGAGTGCGGTGGGTGGAATGAGTTCACGTGGAATTGCATAAAATCCTGAAGCAGACATACACACTGAATAAAGACAGGCTGTTTATGGTTAGAATCAGCACATGAAGTTACCATACAGTAAGTCACAAATGTCTGGAAATTTACCTCACCAATAAGAGATACTGTGATAACATTTAACAGACTTTTTTTTCCACATGGGCCTTGGCACTTTAGTCCTTTTCAAGTGTCTGACCACCTCCATGTGCTTCGAAAACCTCTCTGCCAATCCCAACAAGGCTTGAGAAGATCACAGGAGTTTTCACATTCTTGGCTGCCTCCGCTTATTAAACAGTCTCCTCATAGCATGTTTTTATTTTTCAGCCTATATCCCAAAAAATCTGATGTTCTTGGACTAGGAAATGTGATTGCGGGTGGGCTCAGGACTTCCTACCCTCTTTGCTTTCCTACCTGGCCTAAAGGAAGTTCTTTAGACTGGAAAGAGTCTTCTCCCAAACTTCTCTGGGAGGGGATTTCACAGCCCTAACTCTCACTAATTGACTCTTAACCATACATATGGCCAGTCCTTCTGCTGATAAAAAAGGGTGAAGTGCCAGAAGTTTGTCCCTTCACACTGTGTAAGACAACTCATGTCACCAAGGGCTGCATAATCAAGATATACGTTTTGCAGCTCCGATGTATACATCATCCACGAAACTCTTCACGTGAGACCTGTAGGCCTTTAAAAGCACAATTTTTAGTGAAAACACCTACATGGATCCAATGATGACTATGAAAAAAGGAATTCCCTCTGCCCTACAAAAACTCACACCTTCCTCATTCCACCTTATTTTTAAGGGAAGCCAAGACAAAGAGAGAGGCTTTGTAATGTGTTGGAGGTCAGAAAAGCCAGACACACATTCCTGGTAATGCCTTGCCAGAGAAGATGTGTAGAAAATTCTCATAGCACTTCTGATCTTGAAGGCTGGTTTTGAAAGTCAGGGTAGGGTACTTTTGCCTTGAACTAGTCTTCTTGATCCCGTAATATCAGCCTAAGGGGGAAAACACTTTTCCAGAACATGACGTAAATCTTTCCAAGACAGATTATGAAGTGGGCCAAAGGAATCATGTCTTCATAGAGCCTATATCTCTTCAGGAAGAGGTTAGAAAGATTTAGGAAACTACTCTGTAGGCACCTGCACTGGTGACATTAAGGCAAGTGAATTTCACCAGAGGAGACTTTCCTAAAGATACTGAGGCCTCTGCTATAAAGTAATTATATTGCAAAAGTTCTGTACAAGAAACCTGGAGCTCCTGAAGCAGGTTCAGTGTAGGGTGACAGAGATGATTAAGGGACTGGAGCATCTCTCTTATGAGGAAGGCTGAGGGAGCAGGGCCTGCTCAGCCTCAAGAAGAGATGACTGAGAGGAGGCCTCATCAATGTCTGTAAGTATGTCAAGAATGGATCCAGGCTCTTGTTGACCATGCCAAGCAGTAGGACAAGATGCAATGGGCGGAAACTGATGCACAGGAAGTTCCAGCAACATGCCAAATCTGAAGAGCCTGTCATCCTAGGAGTCATAGGTAGAATTCTCGTTAGTAATAGCTGTTAATTGGGCCAGATTGGAATAGTCTGGTGGGCCTTTACAGAAAACCTTCAATGTTGGTGAACACCCCTGTGTGACTTGACCTTGTTTTGCCAATGTTTGGCCACCAGACAAGAGAATTGAACTGTTATTGACCAAGAGATCCTGAAGGTGCTGTGCACATCAGCAAGAGCATGCTGCCTGTTCTCCTCAGTCATCTATATCAACCCTCTCTGATAGCTGTGGGATATATTCATCCAGAGAATGCCTGACTGTCGGCAAATAGGTCAGCTCTTCTTTCCACCATTTGTCTTCCTGCAAACATTAAGGACCTGGTCTCTAACTCTTTCTGTCATGAAGAACTTGCCCCTTAATGTGGGTCCAAAGTCACTGCAACTGAACATATGCTTCCCAGACAGACCTAATTAAGACTATGTGGTGACATTTGGGGGTGAATAAATAGAGAAAGAGGAAACTTGTTTAGTGGGAGGTCTATGGAAAGAGTTTCAGAGAACTGAGTATTGGGAGACCACTAGAGTGACCACCTGCTGTCTCTCACTGAGAGCTACAAAGAGTGGAGGGCTTGTGGACTGAGTTCTTCATGTTATGGAGTCAAGCTTGAGGGCCAAAGGACATGGGGAGCAACAGAAACAGAGCAAAAAATAAATCTCATGGTGTGTCTGGAGAGAAGCAACTCTGAGACATTGCAGCTGAAACATTTCTGCAAGGAAGGAGCAGCTAAAGAGGCTGTCCATGAGAGCAGATTACGATCTATGGAAATAGCAGAAGAACACAATATATGCTATGTTTCTAATACATCTGTTTGTAATGGAACTGATTCATTTTCAGTACTTTGAATGGCTCATTAATGCTACTTTTATCTCCTCAGAGAGCCATGTCTTCATAAAGTAATATTGTAAAATTCTAAAAAAACTTAGTAACCAGATTTTCCTTACCTGCTGCAAGAACTTGCTCCATCTCTCTCCCCAGACAGGGTACCTGACGAGCTCTCATTGTTGATGCACTCACACCTGGACCCAATTTTCAACAAGAGGGAGCTGAGGGTGTGCAATTTTGCAATCAATGAAAAGCACTGGCAAGTGGGAAGGAGAGTTGGGTTAACAATAAACAAAACATCATTTGAAATTACCAATGTGAACATGAAGGATAGGAACAGCTGTAGCATCATGGCTGTAAATTCTTCAGACCAATCATTGCTCATGGCCATGGACAGAGCACTTGAAGGAATGGGACCACAGTAGGGTTCTTAGAACTCCTGTTATGCCAATTCCATCATCTCTCAAAGAAGGCCAGCAACTCAGCTCCTGCACACACATTTAGTTCACCTTAAGGAACTTTTTTAATCCAGTGGGAAAAGTGACATCATGGTTGTGAAAATAGGACTGGGTTTCATACAAAAACAGTTTTGCACACCAGGATTTTTACGTGGTCTTGAGAGATCCTAAGATTTGTATGTTAGTGATGCAGTTTCATATCCGTTGTTATTTTATTGGAAAGGTTCTATTAGAAGTTCTGTAACCTGCCACAGCAAAATGCATTCACTCTCCTCAGGACAATGTCCAATTCATATATTTACATCCAGCCTGGATTAAGGAACAAAAACTGAAGGCCTCAGGTTGACCAAAGAGAAAATGATTTGTGGTCTCATGTCATCCTTCAAAAGGTCACAGAAGAAGGGGCAACACAGTGGTGTTGACAACCTTGTAAGAGTGCACAAATAAATCTGAAGATTCTGGAAATGAAGCAGTTCTCCTTGGCTGAGGAATGAGTCTTCCAGAGGCTGTTCAGGCAGCTTAGTAGGTCTCTGAGCAGAAAGATGGGAGGTGGGCAGGCCTTTGAGTGCCTCTACCAGGCCAGGGGATCCTTTCAGGGTAAAGTATTGAGAGAGAAAAGCAAGTGCAAACACAGTTTCACAAAAAAACTACAACACTTCAGGCAAAACAAACATTAAATTAGGTTTGGGGGAAAAGTTGGCAAATTTACCTTGTTCTTCCAAACAGGAGAAAGGCTTGATTCTAACTTCTTTATTAAGTGTTTTGCTTCCCACCAGATCATCCCATTTACCAAATACCTACGGGCATTTTTCAAGACAGCACTGCAGATTACACAAGTTTCTCTATATAAGAGCTTTAACGCGGTGTCCTTCCCATTTCTCTCCCTCTCCCAGAGTTCTCCTCCCCAGTTCTGAGTGCTTTCCAGAGTCTGACTCCAGTCCCCAGATTCAAGGATGGGAATTTTTTTACTCAGGAAAGACTCCCTAAAGCTGCAACCGTTCCAGGAATATGGCTATGGGACAGCAAAGTCCCAGAAGAAATATGAAGTTCATTTTTAAACTAAAATTATGATTTATGAGAAACAGCTGAACAGACTATGCAAGGTTTCATTTAAATAGATTTGAAAGCCACAATGATTTAGTGGAACTGTGTATGCCTACCCATTTGTGAGACTTATACACTGCATAAGTGTCAGGCTCCTTTCCCTGCTGTCCCTGTGTTTAGGCTTACATGTGATAACCATGCACTTTCAGCACTTCACATACACTAATGGAGGGTTTTGCTAACAAACCCTTGAGAATTGAGGGACGGAGAAATTTAGTGAACATGTTAAGCAGGCCCAGGAAAGCTTGGGGCCAGGCAGGCTGAGATGAGGCCTCAGAGTTACCATGTCTCAGTTTCAGTGTCTTGGTTGCTCCCTTTCCTCCTCATTCCACTGCTGCAGTGGCTGCTTTTCTTCAACCAGAGCCTCATCATACATTTGTGTGTTACTGCCACAAGTGTCAGCTGGCCTCCAGGGGTCCTTCAGCCGCACCATAGGATGGTGAGGAGTGGGCTGGGGGCTTGCCTGGGCTGCTGGCAAGCTCAGCAGTCAGTTCCAGGGCTGGCGGCCCCAGCCACCAGGAGCACTTTGATGTTACTGCTTGCATTGCAACTTAGACAAAGAACCCAGCGGAACTCTGGCACAGAAATGAGGATTACCACACAGAGAAGAGCTGATGTTCTTCAGAGAAACAAGTGGAAACACGATCTTAAAAAGTCACACAAGAATCAATGAATCGATTCAAGCAGAACTGTCAGATTCTGCCCATTTAATCTACTGCCCTGCCGTGGACAGCCTCAGCCAGTCAAACACATCCTCCCCAAAAGGCAGGTGTGCACCCTTGGACCTGCCCCCATTTCAGCAATTCCACATGGAGCCTTCCCTCCTATGCCAGGTCTGCCAGGGACAACTATTTAAACTTTTAATTATGTGTTCAGCCCCTAGCTCTGGCTAAACCATGCCAAAAGGGGCTAACTTGGTATCATTTTCATTAGTGTGAGGTTTTTATTTGGGCTGGTGTACTACATGTGAGGGTTTTAAGGATATTTTCTGTCTAAATCTCCCATTACCATGGTTGCAACAGTTAGTCAGCTTTACATATTTTCCTTGGCAAAGTACCTTTAAAATAAGTAAGAGTCCTATCTTCAGTTTTGAAGGTCAGGGAAATGCAGGGTCAAATTATGAATGTGTTTGACTACCTAAAGGTATCAAGAGGGATTTTGAAGAACATTAGTAGGTGTCAAACTGGGCTATTAGAAATCAACTGTCAAACTGGGCTATTAGAAATCAACTGTAACTTGAATTTCCCAAATCTCCCTTAAAATCTGCTTGAGCATCCTTTGTGCCACTTAAACATGTGGATGAGGAAGTAGCTGAATACTGTTTTCCTCTATCCAACAGAAGGCGCTAAAAACCAAATGGGTTTTCTACCATATAATTACAGAGAAAATTTCTCTGTAAGTTGCACTTGGCAGACTGCCTTCTGTGACTGTAATAATAAACATGTGGCTACTTTTGCTCTCCTCCTCATTTTCAAATGTAATTGTGTGTTGTTTGTAGTGTTTCATAATGTAGAAGCCCAACAGATAAGAGAAAGTCTGTCTGATTGTTTATCTTGCACTTAATAGATAAATTATCCGCTCTGGTGGAACATTGGTGAAGATAAACAACCCTTTTTTTTTACCCAAAACCATGTAATACATAATACAAAATCATAAGATAATATTATGTAACATATAATATGCTTCTAATCTTTCTATATCAAGATAGCTAATGCTAATATCCCTTATTTATAATGATTTCACTTTTCTTGGGATGGCAACATAAAGCAAAGTTAACGTCTCAACAGAAAATAGGGTTCAACATTACGTGAAGGTGGTGTTTGCACCATCTCATGTAGTGGCCAACAGAGATTAGGAGAGCTTTAATGGCCCTTTCACCCCAGAAAAATTATGGAATAGGATCTGAATCCATTTCTTCCCTCTCCACCATCCATGTGGTTTCTGCTGAAAGAGATAAAATGAAACCTCTTCAGGGCATTGTTTGTGTTTTATTAATGTTAGAGTTAGCTCCATAGCCTAAGTATTTCAAGTACAGGAGCATTTGGATGTAGAGCTGGTCTCATGTCAAAGAAATACATCCCCTTGAAAAACTATGCTTATATACTGGTCTCTTTGCCATTACATGCAGATTTGAGCTGAACCCAAGGCTTCATAGCTGTGTAGCCATGGAAATCACTGTTGCTAATGAGTTCTACATCTAACCCGTAGGTAGAAAGTGGCTCAGCTCCTAAAGTCTACAAAAAAGTCACAGTAAATCCCTGTGACGTGATGCATTCATAGGCATGCATGCACACTGCAGAAATCCTGCTTCACACATGGTAAAATTAAAGCTGTGGGGAAGTCTTATTGCCAAGGGGGGTTGCATATGTGTTTTTGCAAGTGTATTTTATGTAGAGTTTTTAGGTCCCAAAACTAGAGGTCTTGCTCAGGCAAAAATCCAACTGGCTGAACTGAAAATATTGTCTTATGCAGTCTGCAATATTGGGCTGGGAGAGCGCATTTGGACCTTCTCTGAGCATGCTAAAGGTCAAGGAAAAGGTTGCCAAGACTTCTTAGTTGTGTCTCCCTCCTCAGTCCATAGCAAAGATGCAGGTAAAATTCCCATGACTTTCAAAGATGCTGCAGAATTTTGCCCACTGGCTTCAAAACAGCTCTGAAGAGGGGAGTGCAGCTAAATTATTCCAACACCAGACAAATAGGTCTGCCTAACCTAAGCCATAACGTTTGAATTATTAATGTTCTCTAATAAAGGGGATAAAGTGTCTGTAGAACAGAGTGTTTCAGAGCTCTGTTAAAGATCATGCCTATTTTAATTTAGAAGTTCAGCTTGAGGAGAGACAATGCTGGCATTGTGTTACAGAGATTTAAAACAAGTCTGTCTTGAGGATTTTCCTCTGTCCTTATCTGTAATAATAGAATTTTAAAAAGAGTCAGAGCAAGAGCAGCAGCACTGGAAAATATCTTTCTCAGAAACTATAGCAGACAGGTCACAACATTTTTAAACAATGATAGTAACATTTATTCTATCAAAGCCATTTTATGTTTTATTTGGAACTCTGGCGCCTTTATTTTTTTAAGCTCTCATAACATGACACTAATTACAGACATCAAGATGCTCTATGGAAGATACCAGGCAAAATCCAGATGCTGCTTCTTTTCCTTTCTCTGCACTCCCACCCCAGCCCTTTTGTGTGCATTACATCATTGCATAGTTTATTTTAAAAGTGCCTCAAAAATGCAATGATAGTAATCGTAGACAGAAGGAAATTTATGATGAGCACCTCTGGCCTGCAAATTCCTTTACAAAGCACTCCTGCTGCTCATCACAAGACCTTCTTGCTAGCAGAGACTTGAAAATACAGGGGCTAGAAAATAGAGTTTGGGGGATGTGTTAAATTTTGGGCTAAAGTAATTTTCCTCTTAGAGCTGTAAGTACACACTTCTTCTTCCCTGTCTCTTCCACCAAATGGAAATGACTGGATCAGTCAGAGGAATGGGTAGAAGGGTTTGTGGTTTTCCCCCTGGGAGATCGAACTGCTGCAGAGAACGGGGCCAGGTGGGAGCACTGCTTGGCTTTGGCACCCCAGTGAGCACCCACAGTGCAGGTTTGCAGTGAAACTCACGTGCCAGGGGTGTCAGCCAACCCCGAGAAACACAAAGCAATATGCAGGCCACATCCTCATTATGTCACAGCTGGCTGCAAGGAGTCCTTGCCATGTCGTGGGGAGCTGGTGATCTCCACAAAACACCCTCAGGTAAAACAACCAAGTGCCCTCAGAGACCAATGGTAGCACTGAAACTGAAGTATCCCATGGTTTTTAGAAACAATGATCAGCTGCCTGTAGCAGGTGGTAAAATTACCATCCAGCCCTCAAATTTTGGAGTTTCCCCTTGACTTGACCACATAAGCATCTGTAGCCTATGTGCGACATTTTGGCTGGGCTAGCATCAACAAGGAGAGAATGTGAGCCATGACATGACCCTCTGCACGCCCCGTTGCATCACAGGAGTTCCCCACAACTCACACCAGGTTCCCCTGGGCCTGGCTGGCACCACTGAAGTGCCCAGCTTTGGTCAAGACAACATGGGCTCAGCACTGCTGTGCGACACCAGCCCTTGGAGCTTCCCGGTGACACATATGCACAGCCCTGCCATGCTGCAAGGCTGAGGGACAGCCTTCTCCCTCACATTTTCCCACAGACAGAGCTCACAGCATGAAATCTCAGCCCTGTTGAAAGTGTGATCAGGATTTCAGCCAACATGTTGCAACAAATACATTTGTCCTGCATAGCAAGCAAATAAAGCGGCAACACTACACCAGTGGAGAACAGAAAGCTTTTGATGACACTGGCTCCAGTTTTTTAACCTATTAAGATTTCCATTACCCTCAAGCTCATTATTCAGCAAAAAGTAAACACCAATAAATCTGAAATAACAAGTGAAACACATGCACTTAAGCAAAAAATAATCCTAGGAAATGTTCTTTCCTTTAGCACATTAGAAACAGTCAACACAGCAATATCAGAGTGACTATGAAGCTCCTAAACACATTCCATTCTCCAAAACAAAAGTCTCATGAGTCTGCAGAGGTGCAAGACTTAAATATTGGGGAGATTTCAGGATCTTGGATGCCCCTTCCCTAGAACTGTTCAAGGCCAGGTTGGGTAGGGAAAACTGGTCAAGTGGAAGGTGCCCCTGCCCATGCCAAGGGTTTGGAACTGGATGATCTTTAAGGTCCCTCCCAACCCAAACCATTCAACAATTCTATGATCCAAAGACCTCAGGAAGAAAGAAGGGAGGATCCATGGCTGGAATTCTGTCATTGATATCCATGCCCGTGTCTGAGAAGTTCCTTTCCAGCAGTAATGGCAAGGACTGAAAGAAGTGTGCTGATCTTACTTCCCCACTGCGGTGCTGTCAGGAGTGGTGGAATCTGCACACACCTCCATGTCTCCACTGTGCTGTCAAGTGCTTACACTCTACTTCGTGAGTATGAAAATCCTGTGTCTTTAAGTGCTACAAAAAGTCATTTTTCCAATAGAAGAAAGATTATCCTTTTTGCCACTGTCTGTTAAAATACCTTGTGGACCTATGAGCAGATCCAAATTCTTCCTTTCATGTTAAGCTGTGGAAGGCTTATTCTACCTTTCCATAAGTAGCCATTTTAACTTTTCCATTTTCCTTTTTTAAACAGGAAACCTCCCCACTGCTCCTCCACTTTCTCTAAGCTTTTGTTTATATTCTACTTCCATTACCAAAATTATTCTTACATTTTTCCATCCCCTATTCTGAACAAACATTTACACTGACTCTGAATGACTCGTATTATATATAAAGGGAAACAATAAAGCAAGAGGGAACAAAAGTAACATCTCTGTGAGAGGGTGAAATGTGGCTGCTGCCTCCTTGCTGATAGCAACCATGAAAGGAAACTGGTTGCATCCCCGGCCACAGGACCATGCCAAAAATGCAGAGATGCATCCAACCCAAAGCAGAGTCACATGAACCACAGTCATGCAGGCCATGGTTGACTGAAGTAAATTATGTCTTCCAAGCCTCCAAATACCCCAGAGCATGTCATGATACATGGAAAGAGCAGTAACTGACAGAAAGGAAGGGCTGAAATTCTTCCCTCTCCTTGAAAGGAGGTCTTCCTTAAACATCCTGCTGCACACTTACAAGGTAACCTGTCCTAATGCACTAAGCACGAGACCAGACAACACCTCCCTTTCCCTTCCTCTGCTGCTCTTTTGTGATTTGTTCTCTAAATATCCTCCCATCATCTCATTAGTTGGGATGTGATAATCTATAAAAAGAAGGAAAATTCCCACTTCTGTTCGTATATTCTTCATCGTTTTACAATATCCAGTACTCAGTTTGCAAGCTCAGTGTACATGCAGGGACTTCCCACAGATGGTCTCTGGAAACTTTATTACTATCCATGAGAAGCAAGAAAAGAATCTGCTTGGAGGTCTCAAGATGGATTTGCAGGCCTGGTGCTTGAAAAAAATGAAATGTTTTTACTCGAAATTTGAATGTATTAGTTCTGTAAATCACTGCCTGACAATAAACCCCCACTCTTTTCAGAGCTACTTTTTATTGTAAGCACTTTACAACCTAATTTCCAGAGAGTACATCTTTGAGTGAAAGATCATGTGATAAAATTTCTTGACATAGTTTATGTTATTGTTTTATGTTATTTTCAGCTTTATCGCAAAACTGTGCTAAAATTGTGATGGTTCTGTATCTTATATATCTGATTTTATTTGAGTCTTCCATGATTTTGTGTTTGTAAAATCTGTTTTACAAATGTCTAGATATTAATTCTACTGAAGCTGTCTTACAACATAGCCTTTTAACAGAACAAACAAAGTTAATCCCACCCACACATCTGAGTAAAGGAGCACAACATTTTTTTAAACTCTGGCTCAGCATCTCATCTCTTCTGTGGTGATGAAAACGAATATTGCATCTATGGAGAAGCATGTCAAGCTCTCTGTGGAATTTATTATGCTCTCTGCACCAAATGTTCTACCAGCAGGTCTGCCTCATGCTATTCAGAACTTGTATAATTAGAAAAGAATTCAGCCAACACTGGAAAGAATGACTTTCCATAACTCATCAGGTTAGAAAGCTGGAAGGCCTGGAGCAGGAAAGAAATGGGTGGAATTTTCAGCTGAAGAGGAAAAACTCATTTTCCTTGCTTTCTTACTGTGAATACCTATTCTAAGTATAAGATGAAGTTCATAATCTTCTCCTTGAATGGGCAACCACACTGTTGATCCCAGCAGCCACAGGACAGAATCCGTTTTCCTGTGTGGCCCAGAGCACCACCTTTGGATACCTGGAGAGGCAGCTCTTGCTTAGGAACGCACTGTCCTGTCCTGGGCTGGCTATGTTCCTGTTGTAAGTCCATGGGGAAAGCTCTAACTTGTGTGGGTCTCCGGAATCTCTGGGGACTGACGCAGATGTGCAGAGTTTTCAGTTTGTCCCCTTCAACAATGCCGCATACCACTGATAGCAGAGAGTTTTAGTGGTGGCTTATACACAATAACTTCTGGATATTCCCCTTTCACACATTCTTACATGAGGGTGAAGTCAATAGAGACACCTCTGCTTCAGCTATGAGGGAGCCCATATAGTGTCTAGGTGTTGAACACCAGGGTCCTTCTTCTGAGACAATGCTTGTTCATGATTTTCAGGATTTTGAATACCACTTTTGCCATCTCACAATGTCTAATTTAGCTACTCTTCACATCTGACAGGCTTCTAACAATGAGGATCTTATTTTTGCATTGTTCTCGTCCTCATTGTAATGTCTTTCCTGAATATTCCAGCCTCATCAAATTCCTTTCCTATTATCAGAACTTAAGCACTGATCTCTTCTTATTCTTAACCCTCCTGGATTCTAATTTCCATCTGCAAAACTGAGGCCAATTCCTTTGGGTAGAGCTGGCTCTCCACAGACATAGCCTTCACAGACAAAACTCGCCCTTCGTTTTCAAATTGGAAACATCTGCATTAACATGGCTGACATGCAAGATAAGGCTTAGGGTTCATTTAAAAAATTATTTTGATGATTTTCCCTAAGAATCTTTTTTCTTCCCTTGTAAGTAAAAGTCTTGATTGCTGGTTTAGATGTTGGAGACTTCCAGGGAAGAAGGGGTTAGTTTCTCTGTATTTTAAAAAGTTGACAAGGGCACTGAGATATCCTTTGTCGCATTTGCTAAAATATTATTAATTGCATTTTGAGTGTGAACATACTTCTGCCTTTCTCTCTAGGGCCAAATCCTTGCTTGCTTCATTTTTCTTAATACATTTCCCATCAATAGTTTCATTGAAGGAAGTGCTCATCATGCAAGTCTGTCTTCAAGGTTTCAATGGCACAGGCTCCTTGTGAAGGGCAAGGAGTTCTGTGGTAACATCACTTACAGAAACTGGTTGATATAGAACATGGGGCTCAGAGTTTTTAGTTCATCAGGGTGAATTCAGTCTCTGTATATGTGACTAAGTGTCCTACTTCTGACATGGCCCAGGAACAGATGTTTAGGGAAAGCACAAGGCTAGGGCACATATCACAGGGTGATTCATCCCCATTGCACTGGGCTGGTTTCCGAGAAGCAATGGTTTGGGATTTCCTGAGGTAGCGGTTACACATGGACAATCACTTTGAAGAGTCACTTGTTGACCTATCCTTAATGAATTTGTATCATCCCTTACAGAATTCATTAGCACTTTTGGTCTCTGTGAGGGCCAGCAGCCAGGAATCTCTCCGTTGCCTTTGGAACTGCTGCCTCACATTGTCACTGGTGCTTGTATGAGCACATTGCAGCTAATCATTCCTTCGTGTTCTCTGCCAGCTTCAGCATTTCTCAGGGGTCTGGCAGATTCCAGCTCTGCCATTTCTTTTCCAAGCTGAAGAGAGCAAGACCTTATAATCCCTCCCTGCAGAGAAGCCTCCATTCTCTCTACATTTACTAAATTACCCATAATTTTTTTAAGATGCAACAAAATTTTAGGTCCTGGATAAGAACCATTGTAGGAATAAAAATAATTGCATACTCCCAGCACACTCTTTTATTTCACTCTCTAAGTCTTTTACTCCATCTTTCAGCTGATCAATTTCTCTTGACACTTTTTTAGCCTTCCCTTTTTTCTCCGGTTTTCATTTTCCATGAAGACACATTTCCTGTATTTTTCTTTCCAGTGGTTGTCTGATGGGAGTGGGGGAGATGAAAGACATTGTCTGTTCTTCATGTCTGCAATTGAAGCAATACCTTAGAATATAAATAAAGGTATATCATAACCAAAGCACAGGATTTAAAGGTTTAGTTAACAGATGATCATTAAATATATCTACATGTTAACAATGGGTACTTATGATGTTCCCCTCATTCCTTTCATAGTGAATAGGATAATTTCTGTGGACTTAATCAGAATTTTAAATCACACTGTATAATATACTTTGTGGCAATGCATGATAGCCAAAATATATAAAATATGATGAAGTTAAGAAGTTGCAGCTGAACTAACAATATATTCTTCTGGAGGAGACATTGAATAAATTGGGTTTTGATAGCAAATTAAAGTTCTTCTAAGAACTTTGCTGCATTCGTCTGCATTCTTCAGATATAACCTTTTAAACAACTATTTACAATTGTAAATATTCCCCTAAAATT
Organism: Picathartes gymnocephalus; assembly: GCA_013390045.1. Taxonomy (NCBI): domain Eukaryota; kingdom Metazoa; phylum Chordata; class Aves; order Passeriformes; family Picathartidae; genus Picathartes; species Picathartes gymnocephalus. The sequence continues at coordinate 275,869 of WEKY01023714.1, forward strand.
CCATGGTATTAAGAACATAATATATATATTACAATGATCAGTTAACATGATGAATACAAACTTAAGAGAGAATTTCTCATCAGGAAGTAATAATTCTATATAGTTTTTTTGGTGATAGTGGCAATTTCTGTTTTGGGAGCAGTCACATACATATGTTCACATATATATCTTCAAAGATTGACCAAGATGATTTAGAGTCAGACAGATTTTTCCCAATAGAAAGGACACAGATTTCTGTAATGGGAAAGCAAGAAACATTTCCCCCTCAACTCTGTCACAGGAAAAAATACAAGCCACAAACCAACCAGTTTCCAACTGCAATGATGTACAGTGAGCACTAAAGAATGAAGGTAAAAGGTACAGTCTGGTGAACCATTCACAGAGAAGATTAAGCAACAGTTTTGGCTTTTACTTTAAAGTTTGTCTTTGAGTCATTCAGAAATTGAGCTAACTCTGGGATAGAAAGTGCCAGGTGATTTCTCTCATGTCTCGTTTTTCTTTCTATGTACACCCTCAAAAAAGATCACGATTTGACACTAAAGAAAAACAAATTCTAGAGAAAATTTTGGGGTGCCATTTGGGAGTTGGCCAATTCTTGCCTGCAATCTTTAACTAGCCACTTTATTTAGAAAAACTTTCATAAGATCTAGAAGTTTGTGTTTCATTTCCCTGAGAAAGGACTGGAAGACCAGTCGGCTTCAAATCCTGTGCAAAGTTCATTTAGTGCCTGGACAGCTTTTTGTGGTGCAGAGATGAAAAATACACAGCAATGCAAAGGCTTATCAAATGGTTACAGCATTGGAATATAATTATTCAACTTGAAATTCAGCTGTAAAGAAGCACATTGAGAGAGGAAGAATAAACATACGTGCGTGAAATCTGAATCCATCCAACTTTTTCAGTTCAGATTATATTAACCACTTCCCTTTCCTGAGTCATCATCACGCATCAACCTCAAGCCAATTTTGTTGCTCACTTGTTCCCGTGCAAAGGGCTTCTCTAATGCTGCCTTGTTAAGACTGATCTCATTCATTTGCTTATTCTTTACTTGTTTGTAAAAAATATTTCCTTCTTTCCTCTGGAAGCACCCAGGGAAACAGCAGGCAAAACTTGTTGCAGTAATCTATCTCTCCTGTTTATCCAATCAAACCCCATCTCTCATTGAAGAACTGTATTTGCAGTCTCTCGTTACTGTTAATTGCTGAAGTGTGACAAAGACTCACACAAAGTTTTAGGCATGTCCATAATTAATCCTTATTTTCATCACCCCTGGCTTCATCTACTCTCCTGCAGGCTGATTCGCAGGCAATATTCTGTACAAGTGAGTAGTCATCTATGTCCTACCACAATAATTGCCTCTTCCGTATTTGAGGAGGCATTTCAGAGTCCCTTTTGCAATAAAACCAGAAATATTAAACCTGAAGGCAAAGCACTCTTCCCAGCCAACCATAGTCCTGGAAGCCTCAGAGTTGATGCCTGTTGTCAGTGTATCTTTCCTTATGCATACGTTTAAAAAAAAAAAAAAAAACACTAAAGAAAAGAAAGATCTAATTACTGGGATTGTGGTCCAGACCAGAAATTAATTACATACTATAGCTGGTAAAAATTTTTCTATTTTATACAAAAGTAAATGGAAAATGACAATGATCCTTTGATATCTTTTTTTCCTTTTGGTACCCTTCCACTAGTCCTAGGCTGGCTACATGTGTATGTATGTGTGTATGTCTACATGTTTCCATATACATATATCTAAAACAGTACTTTTAAACAAAATCATTCTCTTTCTTTTTGGCCTAGACTCGTGGAAGTTGGCTAAGCTGTTAATGGACAGCTTTCAATACAACTCAAGAAGAAGAGAGCTCTGATGATGTCCCAGACAGCTGGGAGAGTGAAGTTAAAAAGAAAGGCTCCATGCCTTGTGAATGGTCTCCAGAGTCCAGGGGCTTCTTTTGCCTCCCACATCCCAGGTCTCACAGGTTGAGTCCCTGGACCACCCTGTGCATCAAATTCACTCTTTCTGAGAGCAGCTGTTTTGTGGTCTCCCATGTCCACAGTGTCCCCTGAGGGTCTGATCACACCAAGAGTGATTTCCAGCAGGTATCTGAGGAGATCCCAGGTTTACTTGCCCATGGAGGCAGTAAAAGCCAACAGTGCAAGGATCCAGATTTGCATCCTTCCTGCCCTGCTTGCAGACACATCTGGGGGATAATTTCACACCTGCACTTGTGTTTTGGACTGCAGTGTATCTCCAGATGTGCTGACTGTATTAAACAAAGTCCTCTCTAGCCCTGCAAGATCCCTCTCTCCTCACTCTTCTTGGCATCTGCAAACCATGCTGACATCCTTGAAATACTTCCTGACCTCCTGCTCTCCCCCTCCCCTTCTCTCTGGGCAAGTGTGAAGATTCCCCACAAGTGATCATTGTGGAGCCATCCTTCTATCACAATCAGCTGGTGTTAATGCTACAGCGTCGGTCCAGCCGCCTGCACCTCCCTCTGTCACTGTCAGCCCCTCTGCACTGCAACCCAAGCTCCTTCCAAACACAGCAAAAGGAGAAGTGCAAATATGCCCTGTGTGGCACCTTCACACAAAGCTTCAGTGTCCTGGAGAACAGTTTGGGAGAATTGCCCTGGTTCACGGCATAAAAGGAGCCTGCTGCCTTGTCCATTGGCAGCTCCCCCATTCACCCCTTCTATGCCACATCTTCCCGTGGCAGCCCTGGGGCTCTGCCTGCCTCCTTCATGGCCTGGCACCTCCACAGCAGCCCCATGGCAGGTCAGGAAACCTGCTGGCCTCCCACAGGACCCATCACCCCCTCAGGTCACCTTCTCCTGAGACTCCACACCCTCCAGACACTACTTACGATGTGAACATTGCAAAGGAAAAAACCAGCTTTTTCCACACCATAATTAAAAAGTGTATAATCTTGACTTAGAAATAGTGAGATTGTTATAAATGGAAATATGTTAGAGGTGTTTTCATCTTCTCTCTGGGTTCCCAACATTCCTGATTGTCTTTCCAAGCTTTCTGTTTCAAGAACAAGGATTAGAAACCATTTATATTCCTGGACAGCTGAGTTTGTGATATAAATGTGGTTCCAGAAACTGGAGCCTTGGGAAAAAAATGGCAAGCATCCCCAGTAAAATTATGAATGTCAGCAACACCCTTTCCATTTTTGAAAATCTTAGCAAGGCCCAGAAATGAATAAAGACCATAGAAATATATAAGAGGATCATAAAATTGTTGGGGTTGGAAGGGACCTTAAGACCATTTACGTCCAAACCCCCAGCCCTGGGCAGGGAGGCCTTCCACTAGACCAGGCTGCTCAGGGCCCTACCCATTGTTATCCACTGATATCCATGTACAAGATGGAGATAAGACTACAATGAGACCTAAGAAATCCAGACTTGACCCTTCCATTTGCCACAGGATGTCTATATCACTTCAGGTCATCTTGTCCCACTTAGTTACCTGCAGACATTGGGTCCACCTAATTTGGGAGGGCCAGGGAGAGAGCGCTCAGCATCTTGCAGGACAGAACCTGCTACATTTTTGTGTCCTATACGTGAACATTGGACAAAACCTCTCCTTCTGTCCATCTGCTCTCCAGTGAGCAGGGTGTTCTCTGCAGCAGAGGTTTGCACCACAAACTTGACACAAATTCAAAAAGCACTCAGTAACTATTAACCATAATTAACCCTCTGCATTAATTTCTGCACTGTCATTACTCTGAAGGGACGAGGTTTTTGTGTGTGGAAAAATCATATACATTTAAAAAGCACCAAATATTGACATGACTAGATAAGTCTGACAATATATATTTCAAGTAACACATGGGGACTGTGTACCTGGAGGATCCCACACACAGCAAAGCAGAGAGTGATATGAAACTGAAAAGAAAAGATTTGCTAGTTTACAACTAACAATTAAAAGGGCCTGTCTAGGAGCCAAGCTTCCTCAGCATGTGTTTAACATTACTTCTGAGAAGGTCATTGCTGGCTTCTCCAGCAAGGGAGTTCCGGAGAGGGTACAGTAAGTGCACAGAGTTTAAATGAGCAGCCCCAGCGCAGACATTTCACAGTCTTCAGGGATGCACAAACAATTCTGCCTAAGCAGCACAGAAACAATGCCCTGTATTCACAAAGACTACAGGAACTTCAATATTGTGTGGAGGGGAGGTGGGGGTGAGGGAAGTCTTGAAATGCGGATAAATTGGTATTCACCAAGTGCCATTCCTTAATTTACAACAGTCTTTAACTTCGGAGGCAATTGCCAAGGTGCTCATAAAAAGAGAAATGATGAATATTCAGGATGTCTTCTGAATCCATTAGGCAACTGAGGATGAGGTCTCCATATGTACAACTTTGGCTGTTTTCACATGCTGGTAAAGAGAGTGCCAAGGTGGCGTCAGGAAGAAAAATGGCTCCTTAAGTTGCCAATGGGGAGAGAGGAAAGGAGGGAAAAAATGGATATCAAGTGCATGGAAATGAAAATTTGTTTAAGTGTAGTAATTCAACCTAAATGTGCACTGCATGGCAAGGTGTGAACCTGGCTGTTGGAGCTATCTGGCATGGCCAGCCCTGTGGACAGGTGTGCACAGGATCAATGTCAAGTAAAAAACTGTCACTGAAAGGTTTTCATTTTCCACACCATCCCCTCAAGGGTCTCAGAGAGCCTGAGGACAAGGAAAAGCTCTGGCCAGACCAAGAGAAAAAACTTTACTTATAGAGGCTGAGAGAAGCTCTAAGTGTCTGGCCTGAGTGAGGAGCAAGTCTGTGATGGAGCAGGCTTTCTCCTTGATCCTCTCCCCCAGCTCTCCACTTCCCTCTTTGACAACCAGCATCCCAGATAAGGTTGATGAGGCACTTACAATCACAGTCGGTAACTGATGAGGAAAACATGCTGTCCAGCTCTCACATCCCGGAAAATAATGTCTTCTGGATGCTATGAATCATGGAGAATCACAGGACATTAATCACCAAAGGGTGGAAGGGACGATTTGAAAGTCATGTGTACCAAACACAGCCATTTCTCTGGGGAATCTCAAACCTGGCATGATTCATTTTGCTTTCTCAGGGAGAAATCACAAGGGGTGAAAGAATAAATAATGCCACAGACTCCTGAGTTCATCTGGTCATGAGGCCAACACTCCCACCGAGGAGAGGAAGCTTCCTTCATAGGAGGTGTGTATTGCCACAGCAAGTATTGGGGTGCTCCAGAGTCAGTGTAAAGGTTTTGTTCTGTCTAACAGGTCTTCCCCAAAAGACTGTAGAGAGTCACTGGGATTCACACAGAAAGCAGAAGTGTGGCAGTCTTCATTGGCCACGTCTCTTGGGATTGTTGGTGTCAGATTTGGTAATAACTCAGGTTCACAGCCTGTCTCTGGAACCAGTTGTGCGATGGGGTGTGCCAAAGGCAGCTTTCTGGGAGGAAGAGGCTGTATGGCCTATGCACAGGGGGCAGGTGTTGGTTACCTGCCTTTCCAGGCATGATTGTAAAATGTGGTGGACACAGTGCAGACACACAGAGAGGTCTCACTGGGGGAGTACTTGGTAAATTTCAGTAGTCTTTTGGTTTTTTCTTTAAGCAATTTAAGAGCCAGCAGCTGATGACCAGATAGTGCCTGAGGCTATCACAGATCCATACACACGGGTGAGCAACCTTCAAGTGGGTGATTTACCCCTATCTTGCTCCTAAGTATGGATGTGGGGAGGAGGATGTACCTCACATCTGAAATCAATAATTATTAGATTATATTCATGGCTAGTTTAATTGCTTTGTGTTACTGTTGATATTATTTCTTGGGTTTTCCACATCAGTTTCCTATCCACTTCAAATAAAAAATGTCAACACACCTGGAGCAGAGCAAGCAGTTGACTTAGTGAAGACAAATGCGGTTCTTCAGACTCGCAGATTATCTAGCCAAAGAGTTTGACCTCAGTATAGTTCAGAGTTGAGTTTTCCACGCTTTGCAATTATTTACAGAACATTCTGTGTTCATGCAGCTTGGCTTTCTAGTGTTCCTTTTATTTTTTAAAACAGTTTTTTTCTGACCAATCACTCCTTACTTTGCATACGAGATTGGTTACCACTTCTGGTCAGACTGTTTCAAATCTGTGGTCAAATGAGTAAGAAAAAAGAAAAACCAGGATAGAGGAGAGAGGGTATTCATTTACATTCACATACTAGCAGCTTGCCCACATGCAAGCATGGGCATTTGCAAGAAGAACAATGAGAACTTGGCAATAGGCTGAGCAGCCCCCATCTCGGTGCTTTCAGGAAGCTGTCAAAAAGGAGAAAAGTGCTAGAAGCATGCTGACACCAGAGCATTTCAAAGAATTGCTCCAAGGATATGACCCACAATTGTGTTTCCACCCTGTGCTCTCAGCTGCAACCTCCAGGAACGCACAGGGGCATGGGCAATACAGGCACATGCTTTTCCCACTGCTTTTAAGGTTAATATGGATAATGTTCCACAGTCTGTTATTGTGGAAATACCAGAGGCCATCCTTCAAAAGCAAACCAAAGGATCACACCTACGCGTTGATGAGAAGGGAGTAAACAAAGCATTTCAAAGATGGCAGAGTAACACCACCGCAGTGACCAGCAGGATGAAATATCTCCAAAGGAGCTTTTCCTGATCCACTGTCAGCAGTCATCCCTTATGCAGGACTCCAAAGGGTTCAGCAACCTGGCGTGTTCCAGGCCCACAGGGCACTTGGATCAGCCGGAGAACTCCAGTCTGTCAGTGGTGTGATTAGCCATGGTCTGAGAAGGAGGGTAGCCAGCAGTGTCTGCATTCCAGACCACAACTAAGAGTCTCTTTCACAGTTCACTGCATTGCAATGAAAATTAATTTTCCTTCATCATTTTATTCTCGTGAAATGACAAAAAGGAAAAAAAGCAGGAAGTGGGGGGACAAGGAGACTCTTAATAGAAGGGAAAACCCACAGGGCACTTAGCTGAAGGAGCTCTCTGACAGAGACTCTGAAGATGGAAGCCTTGTCTGTCATCTCAGCTGCTCAGTAATAGTAGTGGTGGGACTCCTGGAAAGATCAGGACAAATTGCATTGCAGACAGGGCTGCGGCAAAGATGTTTCTGTGTAGTTTTACGGTTGCGGTGAGGACCGGTGGGCTTTAAACTAGTCTTCACGGGTATAATTTGGGTAAATCTCAACTTTCAAGTCTTCAGACCCTGAATTTAAGAGGCAGATTCACAACTAACCACTGCCCTGCTTCCAGATCTTGCACTTACAACACTGTGGACAGGTATTTTTGCCACCAAAAATCATGGCAGCTCTTCAAGGAATGTGTGTATCCAGAATGGCTGGGTACATATTTTGGAAGCTCTGATGACTTTCCCAGACCCTTCTTCCTGAGGCAAAATGAAAAGAATCAGTTGGAAGCAGAAAATCTGTATACTTCTCCCTTCCTGGGAATACAGGCTTAATCAATTTTTCTACTTTTGGAGAAAAGAAAAGAAGCATTTAATATGATTTATGGCACATGTTGACATTGTCAGGTAAGACCAGATTATTATCCTATTGCCTTTGTATTCTTTAGCATCTCGTATCATAACTCAGGACATTTTCAGCTTCATTCTTATGAAATCGTTTCTCATGTTTACCTACCAAAAAAAATTCCCAAATTATTGATGCTGATTGTGACACCCATCATTTTCCTTTCTCTATTACAGGAGATTCAGGCCCAGATATTTGTAGGAAGGCAAGTGCAGGACTCCAAGAGGAGCAGGACGAGAGGACTGAAGTTCTCTGCCTCCCTACTCATTATCAAGTGCAGCAGAGGAGACTTTCTACATTGTTGTGTCTAAAAGCTTCAGCACCAACCACATCTCAGAAGGAGCCAGTGGTTTATGGCTCATGATTCTCCCTGTCCATTCCTCTTTCCATGTTTTTACTCTTGAAAAAAGAAACATCATAGAGTCAACTGCAGCGAACCATTTGTTTGCAGAGATGAAGGGCTGACTGTGGAATTTCTGGTGTTTGAATTTCTGGATTTAGGGTGGGTGTCCTGTTTAGAGCAAACCAGGTTTACTAAAAGACAAAGCAATCTATTCAAATGCAACAAGCTTAAACCTTTTCTTTCTTCTAACAGCATAACTTCATTCACTTCAATGGAATAGAATTTGGTTTATACAGGTGTGAGAGGGAAGTCAAGAAGCATATAGAAATATTTTCTTTTGAGATATTTCTGGAGAAGAGGGGCAAAAAACCTGATTTTAGACCAATGCAAACATTTGTATGGAAATTTTCATTAGGGTTAAAATTTTCTGGACAAAAACTGGAAATAATATTTTTTTTTACCCTTGTAAAACAGTTTGATTTTCAATATTTAAATGGAAATCTAAATATTTTCACAAAATTTTTAATTGTATTTTTAAAGCTTTTGGTTTCTTTTTTTTTAATCAAAAACTGAAGTCTTTAGTCAAATATACTTCTAAAAAGTAACTTATTTTTTCAAAATTTCCCATAACAGGTTTTTTTAAGCAACCTAATAGAAAGATTAAAAGGATGATAAATATGAAACCAATAAAAGCTGTCACAACTGAGCTTGACAAACAAACTGTGGAGGTTAACATGCAGGAATGGGATGAACAAGAGATATTTAATCTACAGGTTTAAGATGTTTCTGCTAACATACTTCATAGAGGGGCAAGTGAAGGGCAAGGGGAAGATTTTCCCTGAATTTAGGTTTTATACAACTCATTTAAAACTAAGAAGGAAATTAAAGGAGAATGGGGGATGATGAAGTGAAAATTAAAGATCACAAGCCATAGCCACTTCTATACATTTTGAGCCTCCTCAAGATATTGATCTCCCTGGTAGGATGCATTCAAGAATCATCTGATCCGTGGGTTCCAAAGCTGGGAAACATACCCTGATGTGAGTGAGATAATGGCAACCAAGCCACAAACAAACCATGTCCACACATGCAATTGTAAAATTCTACGTTCTGCAGGTGAATACCTCAAAATTCGGATGTGTGGCTGTTTATAAGAAATTCCCAGGACTTCAGTGCTCACGTTGTCCAAAGCAGTTGGAAAACCCTGATCTATCTACTGAGTATGTTTGAGCACTGTAACAGAAATGTTCTGGAAGAGAGTAAACAGCAGTAGTTAAGGCTAAGCCTCTTTCTCATTTTTCACAGCAGAAAACAACCCAAATAGATGTCTTCATTTAAACAGTGATTCAACACAGCAAAGTGCTGATGTTTCATTCTCCTAACAGTAATGTCATTGACTTATAATAGAGAAGAATAAAGAGTGACATTCAGAAAAAAAAAAAAAGAATTAAGCCCTGAACACAGGCCTGGAGATGTGGTTTCCAAAACCAACTATTCCAAAAATGAGAAGGAAGTTGTGACTCTTTTGCTCATGAATCATTTCTCTAGAAAGATAAAAAGAATTAATCATGATAAAACAAGAAAGTAGAATTACACAATAACAATGAAGAGCCCAGTCTGAAGAGGGCTTTAAGAATACAGCTCATGAAAACAAAAGAAAGGAAATCTGTACAGTCTCAACCCAAGACTGAATAGTTCCATCAATATCCTACTTGCACTTGTCATTGCAACCCAACATTGGCCAGGATAAACCAGATAGTGCTGGATGACTAGAGTGGGGACATAGATACCCCAAACTTCCTGGACATATCTGGCAGAAATGAGAATTTGTAACAAAACCTCTTCTCTCGTCGTAGTAGGTTGGGAGTAACTAGAACTTAAAAAAATCTCGCAAGCTATGGGCTGAATGAGAGGAACAAGAGTGGGTAGAAACATCTGGACAAGAGTTAGAAATGGAACTGAGAGTGTGTATTCGTAGTGTTGTATGAACAACAAATAATTTTTAATAATATAAGATTTATAATATACTGTAATATTCCTGAAAATTTTGTAACATCATCCCAAGAGGCAGAACGTGATTTTTTTTGCTTGTATTGAAAAAGTACTGAAATCATCATTTCTCTTAAAAAAAAAATTTAAAAAAAAGTATGAGGAAGAAACTGAAAAGAGAAGAGAGGAAATGAGAGTCATCATGCCATATCTGTCCCAATAGAATGAAAATCCAGAAGCTGCTTTCTTTCAGGGAAAAGGACCAGGAAGGAAGTTTTCAGCAAAACAGGGAGAGCGTAAGGCAGGTCAGCTCCCCTCTGAGCAAAGAGGGAGAATTTCTTTCATGGGTTTGCTGTCTGAACCTGACAGGAAGAGACTTAAGAGGTTACATCTGCTAGGGTTCCCCAAGAGATCACTGAGAGTTGACTTGACTGCCCTTCAGCCATCTACACAAGGAGGCAGGTTTTCCCTGTCAGACAAGAATATAACAAGGTCTGGTGGCTACAAGATGAAGCCAGAAGGATTTAGGTACACTGGGTGTAACAGGGATTGCTTTCAGCAACATCTCAAGACACGTGGCAGATTCTTCCAAGACGTGAGGTCTCTGAATCAAACCAACCTATTTTCAATGGTTGGTTTTAGGTAAATCTGAGGGTACACACTTTTTTTTTGCAGGGTTTACTAAATTAAAACCTTGTTGGACAGGAATTTAAATTAGATGACCAAAATATAACCTGTTTTCAGATCTTAAGATTGCAGAGGAACAAAACTTATGTTGTTGTCCGTTTGCAAATTTGTTGTAACAATCCTTCTTTCACAAGAAGACTTTGAAGCATTTTATGAAACATTAATAATCCCAAATAAGGATCTTTAAATCAGGCATTTGGGGAAAGTCCAAGTGCGTCAAAGCAATGCATTTTCCTAGGAACCATTGATGCAATTGAAGACTACTTAGTCTGCAAGAGCACAAATACATTTTTTAATATATCAGGAATAGCCACCAAAGTTTTCTGTTTTATTACAGCCTCCTGAAGTAAGCAGAAAAAAGACGAAAACATTCAAAATCTGTAGCAGAAATAATCAGGAATAAGAGAAACTAAATTAAAAATTCAGCCTCTCGGTAGGAAGGACATGGCTAACAGCTGAGTTCTGGTTTGTAATCCAAGAATCTAAAAGCTTGCAGACAGCAAATTCAAAATTAATCAGGGAAAATATTATTTCGCTGCAAAGCTCATTGCCAGTCCATGGATGGCAGGTTCTCAGTGTTCTGTGGGAGAATCAGTTAATACCTAACTCTCCCCCAAAGCCTACGTGTGAAGCCTCCAGCTAGTCCATACCCACCCATGCCATGCAAGTCTGTAATCCTACAGGCATCGATAGAAGGGAGAGCAAGGTGTGCACATTCCGTACGTTTGTGCCCTCCTCAGTCACGCAGAAATGCTGGCAGCCCTGCTTGCCTTGGCCTCTCTTCTACAGGCCAAACCAGCTCCACACCACAAAGCTGTTTCACTGAGCCACTCACAGAGCTTTAAACTCAACAAAATACATAATTTGTGTGCGTTAGATCATAGCATTTCGCTCAGTGGAACAGAGACTGCAGACTGATCACTGCTTCAGTCATCTTACCCATGCCAAGGGCCAGCTGCAGAGGACTTTGAAGGAAAAGTCAGGTGCCATCAACTTCAAAGAGAAGAATTGCTGGTCTGAGTATTCCCAGAGGGCTGTGGGAACCATGAAACAGACTTGAAACAGCAAACCAAAAGTCTTCAAGGTATAGTCAAAAATCCTTGAAGACTAAGGAACATATGGTTGAGCCAGGATGCAAAGCCAGTCCTAAGCTTGCAGGCACTACCAGTAGCTTCCTATGTTTCTGGGCATCAACTATCCACTGACTGGAGGACACTGGGAACAGTACTCCTACCTGGCGGCTTTTCCATCATTACTTAATATTACCTTCTTTGCACACTTTTCCTAGACCTTCTGGTCTAGGCTGCAGCCACTGCCATGACACATACAATGGAATGATCTGATTTTCCCATTCATTTCTTCTGCTCTTTGCCTTTTCTTCAGCTTTAGGCTTGGAGAGGGACTGTGTCTGCCGGGGTGTTTGGAAAGGACCAGCTGGGTGCAGATGCTACTTCAAGTGTCACTGTTATTTTTGCAACTGGAGTCATTATTCTGTGCTCAGATGTGCTCAGATTATTCTTGCTTTTCATGCAAGAAAATGAAGTATAACTGCAGAGATAGCTGGCAGAGAGCCTAAAAGATTGTGGATTATACAGTGTCGTAGGTACAAGCAGTACTCATCTGAAGTAATATTTTAATACCGTTAAAAGCTCAATAAATTATAAAGAAATGTAATATAAAATGTATGATCAAGTGTGGGCTCATTTTACTTCAGGCATTCTGTCACATGGCGAACAAAGGAGATGGATCGTGGTTTTTATTGCTTGGCTGCAATGTCAAAATTTGGTTGGTTTAAAATATTTATTACATGAGAGAACGAAAATCTGTGAATTACTCAGAACTTAATGTACATTCCCTTCATGTGTTTCACATTTTCTTTAGTTGGGGACAGCAGAATGGGGAATTGAGGATAATTTGTTTACTGCCAAACAAGTCTCCGTAGTACCTAGTTTTCCTATGTATTAAAAATCGTGCCTGGGGCCAAGGATCCTGGGGCTGGAATTAAAGACAAGAATACACAATAACTGTAAGTAATGGCAGAGAGATTTAAATAGCACACATCAGCAGAAAAGAATGGGAAAACCTACAGTACACTGACTTCATTGATACCCCATTTATCAGCAATTACTGACTCCATTAAAGGCAGAGTTTACAGCAGACAGAGAAACAGAGCCTAAAATATGTCCCAACAGATGGACGGAGAGTGTCAGTGATGCCGTATTTCAAAGGCATCTGCAACTTTGTTATCATTGTACATGGAGTCAGAAAGACAGTGAAAAACACTGGAGTAAGGGCCAGCAAATGATTTACTTGACCCTGCATGGGCAGAACTGACAGCGAAAACCTCATTAATTCCTCAGGTCATTCTGGAAGACATTAATTTGGTTTGGACTCGAGACCAGAGGAGATTTTCCAGACATACACCAGGAATTATGAAATCTCTATAGCCAGAGGAAAGTATGTCCAAATCACTTTCTGCATAAATCAAGCTGACTTTCTGAAGAAGGATAATATGCTTAATCAGGGGAGTTATGGAACTTCTTGTACTTATTAGACAGAAAATAAAACAGTATTTTATTTGATAATCAGCCTGGGGAAGGGTTTTTCCCCCCTCTTTCTTTTACTGCTGTCTTCTCTTGCCAAAGATGAGTTGGAAAAAAAGACTCTTATGAATAATTGTGAGTGCTGTGATATCATTTGTTTGTTCGTATGGCTATGCACATAAAGACATTCATACATATATATATGGGTAATATATGTGCATAGTTTAATCAGCTCTGTGTATTTATGCACCTCTTGGCCTTTCAATTCCATGTTGCAGAATGCCAAGTACTGTCACCTTCCCACTCTGAGTCTGCTTAACTCCTGGGCTCAGCTGGAAGCAACTGGGTAAACAGGAGGGCAGTCAGAGCAGAGCTGCTTCTGTGGAGGGTGCCCTCGTGCCACACTTCATGTCCTTTCTCCAGCCCTGCTCCTACCAACATTGAGGAGACCTTTGCCTCAGTGAGGACTGACTAAAAATGGGGAGTCCAGCCTGAAGGACTCAGTGCAGAAACCAGGAGTCCATCAGGAGCCCCCCTGAGCAGGGGAATTGGGAATGCCAAGCTCAGACCCCAGTTATGGCTTCTCCAGTCTAGCCCTAAATTTCTTTACCAAAAAGGGTCCTTGGACAGAAAAGTTCTTGCGGGGTGTCCCCAGCTCAGTGATGGGGAGCTCCAGACCCAGCTGGGGTGAGCAGGATCGTCCCCTTCTGTCTGGATGACCTCCATGACAAGGCTGGTTTGGCTCCAATAGCAGTCCCCAAAGCCCTCAAATTCCCTGGAAACAGCCAGGAGCTCCACAGAACTGCACCAACTCCCCCGCAGGACGTGCTTTCCAGTGCTTATACATAAGCCCTTGCCACACAGAGTATCTTCCTCCATAAAAGATGCATTCATCATGTTCAGAGAAGGGTTATCTCTGCCTGGAAAGAACATGCATTAGTACTTTTTACTCATTCAACACTGGACACTCCCTATCAACAAGAGCCTGCCGAAAGGGGAGAAAGAGGTGAATTAATCACGGGAGGAGACAATTTAAAGGAGTTTGGCTATAAAATGGAGTTCATTAGGAGGCCATAATGTATTTGGGACTAACAAGCTGCAATTTGCCCACCTCTGCTGCCCTAGACAACAATAAGCAGCACTAATTGCATTGACACCATGTCGCGGGATGGCCACAAACCCTCTCTTAACTTCTTCCATAGAAAAGACACAATAAAAAGTTATTTCACCTATTGCAAAGGAGTTCTCTTCCATGATGCTTAGCTCCTTATCTCCTTGGATTGAGAGAATTCAGTATAAAGTGGTCTGCAGTTTTCACTCCGGAGCGAAGGTTGTAATAATAATCATGTTACTTGGCTGTAAGATTGCACTCAGAGAAATCTCAAAGCACGTTACAGAGGTACACGGTATAGGCAGCATATCACTACAGGCACAGGTCCAAGTGAACCCCGCTTGGGAACGCAGCACAAAGCACTTTTTTCCATCCGTACTCCAGGACGCAACAGGGTTGGGTTTTTTTTCCGTTTTTCCTGCTTTTTTTGTTTTGGCTTGTTAAAATATACATTATATTGTTTTATATCGGCTGACTTTTTTTTTTTCTCATCTTCAGATTTCTCTGTTTTTGTTTCTTGTTATTACCATGCAGAGAGGTCTATACAGAGCACTACCATAATCATTGGCCATGTAGAGCTGTGGGTCTAGGGCAAAAGGAGAGGTAAAACAGGGATTGAAATACTTGAGTGACCCAAGTTTGGGCAGTGCTGCACATTTGGACTTCTTTTGATGGAGTCAGAACAAGCCAATTTTTTTCTAGGACTGAATTCCAGCTCAGTTCTTCATTGGGACGTTAGGTGGTGACCTTAGCTCTGTACAGCACACTAGAACCTAGTACAAAGTAAATATTTCATTTGGGAAGCTTTTGCAGCCCATCAACTGCAAAAGTACCACAGGAGGCACCTCAGCTGCGGGGAACTATGTGCTCTCCCATCACCAAAGTGCTTTCACCGGAGAGGGTCATGTTCTTTTCATGACAGGGGTGAGAGAAAGTCTTTGCCAGCTCAGCCTGCAGGTTCAGGAGGAGGTAACCTTGGGAAGGCAGATCAGCAGCTGAGAATCGTTCTGTTATGAGCAAGAGAAATGACAGAAAAAATTTGTAGTGCACAAATAATAATGCTTTATTCCATTGATACTCTCAGTTTAAAAGTATGAATAAAAACAATCTGAGGATTCATTTTCACATGTGTTCAGACTGTCTGTCTAGCATAGAAAGGCAGCTGAAAACAAAAGTGAATTATTTGTATGTCCAGTTTGCCTGGCTTTGCCTGGTGTGATAGCAATTGATCTTAGCATGAATGAAAATCAGATAAAGGAAGGATCCTGTTTGATCATGGCGACTCAATGCCTGAAACCAGGAGAATATGTATTTTTCAAGAAAATTACCCTGTTTCAGAAAACAATTGAGGTTATTATGGTATTAACAGATGTATTTTTTACTCCTTGCACACTCTGCAGTATTTTTGTTTTCCTTATTTTCTTTTTTTCCCCTCTTCTCCCCTCTTCTCCCTTTTGCTTCCCCTTCCACAGTTCTGTCAGCATAAAGACTGCACCATAGGTAGGTGCTTTCAGTTTGATTTCTAGTCAATTCCTGCTGAATTTTACTTTCAGATTGTCATGCTCAACAAAATGCTAGAAAATCCAAGTTGAAAATACAGTAATAGCATGTTTGCTTGTTCATTTTGTTTTTAAATATTTCCCTGGGGATTTGTAACAAATGACAGAAATGTTTTCTACTGGTCTTAAACACTGTGAAATGTTATTTAATAATCAAAACTTAAATATTAAGCCAAACTTCATTGCACAATGTGTTCTTTAAATGGAAAGAGCTAATGAAAAACACACTAGACCAAATTCAGTCTATTTTCTTCACCAAGGAGAAATTCTTCTTTATTGCTAAGGATCTTTGTTTGCTTCATTTTTCTGGGAACAGTGTGCGAATTTGTATAATCAGAGCATGTTCTGCACATATTTTTCATGGCTATTCTGAAACAGTTCTGTCCTCATCTCTACCCTTGGAATGTTTGGGTTTTTTTGTTTTTGTTTTTTTTAAAATGTGAATCTTGGCTGGATGACTCACTGGGACACTAACTTTATCTTCATCTGTTTTACAGTAATTGGACTGGAGCAATTTTTGTGCTGTATCTGAGGTTGTTTCCTGCTTTGAACTCAGCACTCACACTGTTGTGTTAATTTTAGTGATTACACAAACTAGAATCTGGCCAATAAAGTTATTGTAGTCAAAACCATGGCTCTGATCCAAATAACTCTTACTCTATCTGCGGCAGAGCAACTGCTGCTTCACACTATGAATGGAATAAAAGCAAATAAAAATGTTCACCACAATAACTTGCCAGCAGAAGAGTGTGTAATATCACTTCTTTTGCCATGTAGTTGGGAATCTTGTACAGGTCCGTTCCACTTGAAAGTCTTCTATCTCAGTTATAAAAGGACATTTATTCTCTAAGAAAGAAGGGAAAAAAAGGTTCAATGTTTTAGGATTCATTCAGGTAAAATCTCAGTTCAGAAAGGGCATAAAAGCATGTGCTGGAAATGAAGTGTGTGCTCAAGTCCCATTGAAGCCAGGTAGATTGTAAGCATATGCTGAAATGCTTATTTAAATTGGGCCCTTAATTATTATGTGCTATGAGATTGAACTACTTTTCATATTATTTTCATACATTTATATTTATATACGTGTGGGTGGGTGGGTGTGCAAGGATATATGTAAGCTGTTCATTAAAGAATATTAAAAATGAAAAAAGAATCCCCCACACCCTTCTCCCTTAAGAGTTAGATTATTTGATATTTCTGACAAGCAATTTTTCAATGTTTGGCTGAAATGGCCATTTTGTCAGTGAAAAGAAAAAAAGCATCAGAATTTGGTTTTACTGATCTTCCTGATATTGCCCTTCAAGTGTGCTGTGAGTGCAGACAGGGCTACAGGGACCTCAGCACATCCTTGCAGATCTTTGCAGGGTGCATCCCTAATTGTATTGGGGTTTGTGCTTTAATTAATCAGCTATCATCTTAACTGTGCTCTAATTCTCTTGATTATTTCTATCATTTATATGTATCCAGATTAACGTTCTGTGTGCCTACTGTTAATCTTAACCACATTTTCTCCACAATCTATCACTGTCCTGTTGGTTTACTAAGGGACTGGCTTCACAGAGCTTTATCTGGTATCGCTGGCCCATGTCCTACCAAGACAAGCTGGTGTTTCTGATACTGAGAAAATGCAGGAAGCCAATAAAATGGTAAAATGGATGCGTGTGTATGTGTGTGTGTGTGTGTGTGAATAATCGGTCTCAAACACACAGGTTAAAAATGTACCCCTAAATGTAAGCTAAGGAGAAAAGGAACGGTCTGAGGAAGGATTTGATTTGAGGGGGAAGATGTTTGGCTCCAAGAAGGAGCAGGCACAAGTGAAACACCATGGCCTATCCCCAGAAAGGCAGAAAAATATGGTCCAGGAGGAGAGTAGTTCACTGGTAGGAAAGGAGGGGAGGTGAAGCACAGTCCTGGTGGGTTTTACGTGGCAGGAAAGTGGTTTGGAATTCAATTCAGCAATGGATAAGAAGGCGACAGGGGATGTGAGCAATATGATCCTACTTCTTAGAATGAGAAAAAATGCAGCCATGAAAGTCTGTATCCACTAAAGCTGTGAGAGAAGGAGTTTTTTTGATGTTTTTAAAGTGAAAAGAGGATTTGTAATGGCTGAGTTATAAAGTCAGGGCTATGTATGGAGAAATTGCTGTATTGCTTGTAAAAGAGTGACAGACCTGTCAGCAAGGAGATGCAGCCAGGCCAAGAAAGCTTGGACTCCTTAAGAACGTCTCTTTAGAGACCATCAAATGCAGTAGGATATCATGCAGCTCTCAGGGGACTCAGCCCACTGCCCCACATCCAGAACCAGACCAGTGCAGGGAAAGAGGGGTTAGAGAGGCACAGAAATGTAAGAAATGTTGCAAAATCATTTAACAGCAGAGCTCAGGCAATGCCCCCATCTCAGGTTCAGCACACACCCCACCAGGGCAGGCAAGAAGGTCACTCTGAATCCTCCTGGTGCATTTTGGCTCCCATCTTCTTGCAGACTGAAACATTGTGCTGTCCTCCTCACTTCTGGTTGTACTTTGAAGGTCTGCCATATCCATCCTGCGGGCAGATGGAGACAACAGCAATGGCAGAAAATTTATGTCCTGAAGCAGAAAGAAAGGACCTAAATGCCCAGAGAAATATGTGTAAGAAGGGATACACTATATACCACATGCTAGCAGATAAGAAGCCACCACAAAGAACAAGGCAGAAAAGAGACTTTTCCTGCTTGTCTAAAGACAGACCTGGAGCAAAGGCTAGGATGCCTGTGACTCTTGGGTTCTTCCACTACCCTCAGCAGATTTCTAGCTAACTCTGTCCCAGTTCAACATTGGCAGCTGCTGCCAGCTCCCATGGATGTATCTCCCAGATGAGACAGAACTCAAAGCCCTATTACCCAATAAGCAAAAAAATACGTGTTGTCACAGCTTGGTTTTATCACAGCCAGGCTTAACCAGGGTGCTCAGCAAAACCCCCCAAGCCAGTCGGTGCAACGCTGTCTCTCTTAGCATGCAGGAGGCAAATGGCTGCAGGAATGTTTTATGTTTCTGTTCCATCCCTGAAGTTTCCTGTTGTGTAGAAACCTCCTGGATACAAGGGAGATGAATTATTGATATGCCAGCCTTGGGAAGGAAAAGCAAGGCAAGATTAGAAAAAGGGAAGGGACCTTTGTCTGAAGTAAATTGTATAAAAATCAGGACATTCAGTTCCCAAGGAGGCGCACACAATGAAGAGGAATCAGGCTACTGTAGCCTGTGCAGGTTATAAAACACTAATTATGGATGATTCAGGGCATACCTCTGATTTCACTGCCTGGCAAGGGCACACACCATCCACGAACACAGACTCCAACACAGATCCCTGTGGTCAGGCTGATCTCCAGGACCTGGGTGCAGGTAGATCACACAGCTATGGCAGTGGTCTGCGTATCCACCCAGACTAAGGCACCACAGACATGCTTGGAGGCAGTGTGGGAGCAGGCAGGGACCCAAACACACCGAATTTCTGTGTTGATCCCAGTGTTTTACCTGCAGAGATCTCTGTAGGGTTGCTGTGAGCTCTACACAGTCTCCAAAACACCTGTAACCATTAGTGGGGATAAGACCTCTCCAGTCACCTTCCAGCAGTGTGCCAAGCCCTCAGAGACTGCTCACATCCCAGTCCCTTCAGAGAGGGTTGAGAAGAACAGCCCCTTTATGTCAAGTTCATGAGGAAAACAGCTGTCCAACAATGAATAAAAAATGCCACATCTCGTGCAGAGTTGGTCTGGAAAAGGAAAACTTTCTGTTGAGGTACCCTTCAACAGGTGCATTCCTCAAAACACCACCACTGTGCCCTCACCAGAGACTCCGGGGTTAGAACAGTAGAGCGGAGGAATTAAGCTGCCTTGCTAACACCTTGTCCTGCAAGGATTCTCATTTATGGCTTGATTAGCCCCATTAACTGGGAGAGAGCACTTCTGCATGATTAACACGTGTCGCATTACACCCCTGGTATCTCCTCACTTCTCTAAAGATCCTACACAGAGCTCACCACTGGCCACTTCCCCTCAGCTGTGCACGCTGAATGCAGGCAGGGAAGTTGCAAAAGCACTTGCTCACTCGTCCATATAATCATGTGCGCGCTGTTCTTAGAAAGTAGCGAGTCGTGTGCTCTAAAGCTCTGCAGCTGCAAAGAGGGGCCCGCGGCCCTCGTGTCCCCCCACCATGCCATCCAGGGCAGTCAGGGCACGGCACAGGAAGAATTGGGAGCAGAACGAGGACCCAGTGCAGGTGCCAAGCTGCAGTGGCTTCACCCTCTCTCTGCATTAGCCCCAGAAAGACAAAACAAAAATTAGCCGGGCTGAGATATTTGTGGCTGACAGGTGTAGCTGGAGAATAACTGAAAGGCCAGTTTGCCCAGAGAGAGAAGCAAAAACTGATCTTTCAGCTCGCTCACAAAACCAAAAAATGAGAGAGGACACAAGGGGGTGCTTGAAGTGGACCTGAAATAGCTATTGGTTTGGGGTTGGGCTTTCTTTCACAAAACTGAAAGTTTGGAGGAAAAATACTTGAGTTGAAGGATTTATTTTAATTCCTTCATGAGCTTTTAATGTTGTTCTCAAGCAGTTTCAATAAAACTGAAGTAAATCTGAAACAAATTTTTGCTTTGAATAATGCTATTGAAGGGCTCTCTTTTAAATGTCAACATTAAATGTTAAAAATTTTCAGATTTAGCTATAGCAATTCATTTCTCTTTATAGCAATTTTGTATTTATCCTAAATACACTTTACCAGTGGGAAAAAAATGCGGCTGAAAATTGTTACCCTGCATTATAGTACAAATTTTCACATGAAAAAAACTCTTACCAAAAATAAATGTCATCGAGCAAAAATAATTGATGTGATTGGATGCCGCTTATAAGGATGGACAGGAGACAGAAACAGCAAATAATTGATGTGATTGGATGCTGCTTATAAGGATGGACAGGAGACAGAAAGTACCATGACATCCCTAAGTTCAACAGTTGGCAAGAGTGAATGGAAATCTCCTTCTAAATTAGGAGAAAAGATTTTTAGATTTACTTTGGCCTGCAACTCTATGAGTAAGATAAGGAGCCCCCCCTGACGACATGGACAGTCAGCAGAGCCAGTTAAAAAATAGCAATTGTTGGTCAAGAGGTTTCAACATTTTTATCTGAATTTTTCAGTAACTATTTATTTCCCTTCTCAACAGCAAATAAGGAGGAGCAAGAGGGATAATTAATTTTGCCTTTTTCTGAGTGTTTTGAGTGTTTGACTTCATAACTCTAAGAATTGCCTTTGAGTGTGTTTGTTTACATGAAACAAGTACCTTCGTGCACAGTGAAAGAGTAATTAATCAAACAGTTTGCTTCCAGTTTGGTTATTTTCTGTAGTGCTGAGATGCCCCTTGTCGTTCAGTGCAGGCTCAGGGCACCACCTTTGTCCCCAGTGAGAGGGTATCTCCTCTGGGCTGGAGGAAGCAGCCAGCAATGCCAGCTGCCAACCTAAACACCAAACCAGCCTCCAGCCACTTCATCTGCCAGCCCTCAAGGAGCTTTGGCCACAGGGACAAGTGTCCACGAGTGAACCCGGCACCAAAGGACCGGGACAGAGCAGGATGGAGCAGCGCTGCCTCTCTGCTGTTCAGTCTGAGGTCTGGCACACTCATCACCTCCTCAGCGCCGTGCTGAACCTCTGTGTCCCCCTCACCAGCCAGGGCTGCTCCCTGCCTCCCGGAGAGGCCTCCCACCGTGCTGAGAGTCTGCCTGCAGCCCCGGGAAGGACGGGCTGGGACCAGCCGCGTGTCCTGATTAAGATAAATGGGGCTGTGCAGACCAGCAGAGTATCTGGGGTGTCCGTCACGTACCAGTCGATGAGCTGTAACAAGCTCTGGAGGAGCCTGCACGGAGGAGTTGTGCTGCTTAATTTGTTGAACTGGTCGGGCTTGGAGGCCACAGAGGAGGCAGCAGGAGCACAGCAGAGCATACCTAGCAAATCTGTGGAGATAGGAGCTGCTAATTAACCCTGACTGTTTATTTGGAAGGAGAGCCATGCAGAGAAAGGGGTTTAGCCCTTTGTGATCCTGTGCATTCGGTTTCCCGCCTCATCCCAGCAAAGCAACTTTTCAGACATATTTCTAGAACAGCTGTCACCTTTTCTACCTTTCCATTTAAATCCTGCCCCTTGCCCTTTTCGCAAGCAGTTGATCTCTGACCATTTTTCCTCTCAGAGGTTGCCATACACTCAGCAGAGATTTCCAGCCTGACCCTGCGGCACAGCAGCCTGGGCAGCGCAGCAGTCCTGAGACACTTTCTGAAGCAGCTCTTGGTAGCAGCAGCAAACCACAAACTGTCTCAAACATCCCCAGACCAGAGCAGCACACTGTGGGGATACACTGAGAATTAGACGCAAGAGGAATTCCAGTGCACAGATACACAGGACAGAGAGAATCTGTCCCACCGCATCTGGCATGTGGACAGCACAGGCCAGCTTATCTCTTGCATTTTATAATGAGAAAGTGGAGGGCCAGATCTCCAAAGGCATTTAGGTGCTTCGACATTTAACCTCCCAGAAGGAAATTAAGTGTGTCATTATGCTTGGAGGTCTGGCCCTAGAGCTCTGCTATCCCACATTGTTTATTTCTGCATCATTTATTGCTGCCCACGGAGGCAGTACACATCATCCTCTCTGCATTTGGCCATCTAGGTAGCATGAGTTAGTGCTGTGAGACTTGGATCCTGGTGTCTCCACCCACCTTCAGCTCAAAGCTGTTTGCATGGCCGCATTCACTTCTTGTTCATTGAGCCCCTTGGCACTGCTTTACTACATTTTGGGTGTGAAAAAAAGGGTGGGCAAGGGAGGGAAGGACAGGGGCCACAGGACTAGAAATGGCAGCTCAGGAAAAGGCTGGATATTACTACAGCAGAAAGTGTTGGGCTTCAGCACGAGCCACACTCATGAACAGGAGATGCCATAGGAGAAGTTTGAGAGACTTCATGTTCTTGCTCCTGTTTTGCAAGGCATCTCCAGCAATGCTGATGGTGGTACAGCAATGGTTGTACACAACTGGGACAGTCACTACAGAGCCCTCGTGTTCAGGAAAGAGGCAGGAGACAGAAGATCTCCCCAAGCAGCCAGGAAATGCATGCGGACATGGGCAGATTCCAGAAAGCATTTCCTGTCCCAGGTTGCTTTCATTGAAGAACCACATATGGACTCTACCCAAAGTCCCTCCAGCACCCCAGAAACCATGTGCCCAGGGAAGTGCAAGCATCTCCTCTGTGCCTTTAATAGCACTGTCCTTTCCCAGTTACAACCTGTGAACACTCCTCCATTTTTTAACCATTACTGGCACACCTGGATGATCTGGTGGTCCCTTGACTTGCACAAGCCCATTGCCACCACTCTGTACGTCTGTTGTGCAACACCACTGTGCCTCTTGGCATGGCCTTGGTGGGTGGTGAATCTCCCAAACTCAACCCTGGCTGTCACAGGAGAGGGGTTGTCCTCCCAAGGCGTGATGATTCCCTCTCCGAAATCTTAGTTTCAGAGCCCCAGACAGGCAGGAAAGACTGCCCTCTTGCAGGGGTGTAGATAAGTCCTCCAGCACCACACAGGAATTGGCCTGGAATTGTTGCCAAATTCTTCAGGACTACTTAGAAATTAACAAAGTCCGGCAGCAAACTTTGGCTGACTTTGCCCTTTGTGGTGTGTGGGCATTGGTGGTTTCAGAAAGAGAGTGGGACTAAAGGACGGCTTTGCTGTGAAGAGATTTAAGTGTTTCCTACAGCAGAGCTTGTAGCTGAGGCCTGTTTCTGATCATGTCATTGGTCCATACAGTTGGGTGCTTTCCTGCATCCAGCAGAGGCCAAGAAGTGTTCGTGTACCCAGAAGAAAAAAAAATAGAACATTAGAGAATAAATTTACTCCTTGTGAAATAGAGGTCAGAAGAGTTACACCAGGGAGGAATTTGGACCAAGACACCCGACTTTGATACAACCTTTTAAATAGTAAAAATATTTTTAGTGGACAGGGAACTGTAAGAGGTTTATAAATGCAAAAGAGAAGAAAAAAAAAATGGTGCTGCTCCCCCGCAGTCTCCTAAAAATAGCAAATTACACACCTAATAAATGTATCAGCAGCCCATGAAATTGACAGCCTGAAATTGAAGAACAGACTCGTTTTGTTTGGAGAAATAGTCTTTTAAAGTGTGGAGGTGAATAAGAAAAATAGCAACTGACATTAAGGGTGCAAGATTAATTTGCCCGAGCTTTAATTGAGACAGCCTGAATGAGCCAGAAAAAGAGAAAAAGGGAGAGGATCCCAGCTCTGTCTGGCTCCATAGAAACTTCATCTACCATTTCTTTTCAGCTGGAGCTCAAGTTACAGCATTACATCACCCCAAAAACGTCCCTTTGGCTGATAATTCCCTGGGAGCTGGGCATGGATGCTGGGCTCAGGGCTACGGATGCAGCCGCTGGGTGCGAATTCACCCATCTGGGTTCATCAGAGTGGGGACAGGCCAAGGGCCACCCTTGAACAGCCTTCCAAACCTCCTCCCTCTCTGAAGAACGGGAAACACTGGGGCCACCGCCTCTTGGGGCAATATCCCCACTGTCCCATTCCTTGTGGCCAGAGGAGATGGATCTGGCTGGGGCTGCCAGGGCAGAGGAGAAGATGTTATTTATATTTCAGAACAGAACTGCATGTTCGACAAACCCTGAAACCCCCAAGCCTGTAAAAGCATTAAGCAGGCCATCCTGACCGTGAGCCTCACTCGGGTTTCCTGGCTTAAACAAGAAAGTCCTTCTCCTAAGCAAGGAATAAGCTCTTGCACAGACAATATTTCAAAAGCCTTACTGCTACTGAGTAAATAAATGTGCGTAGCAGATACAATAAACATTTTCTTCTGTTCTGAAATCAGATCTGCAGATCCCAAATCCCCCTGTGCTGTGCAGACTGTAATTACAGGATATGTTAAATTTTCTTTATAGCCAGTCCTGATGGTTGTTAAGTGACCGCACCGCCCAGTACAGAACTCCTCTCTGGTCTGCTACCATTCGTAATGAAAACCAGATGTTTGTTTAAAGTTAATAATCAATACAGCACTCATCCCGAGTCAAGTAGGGCTAAACAGTTGCTTAGAGAAGCCATGTCAGGGCCGTGATAAGCAGGGGCTCGGAGCAGCACGCTGCTTGGGACCCTGCTGTGGCGTGAGATAAACCACTCAAATTCCAGAGAGCGAGCGCTAGGGCCGAGGGCTTGAGCTTCGCCTCCACGAGCAACCGAAGCAACGCAAATAAAGGCAGGCCCAGCTTCATCCAGAGCAGCCCAGTTTCCTGACAGGCGCTGGAGCCCTGCTCCCGGCCCGCTCCTGGCCAGGCCAGAGTCTTGCTTTGTGCTGGCTTCTCTCCTGTATCTGAACGGAATAAGAGCATGTGCAAGGGGAAGAGCACGATGCAGTCCAAAGCCACAGCACTGATAGGTGGGGAGTGCTTCCAAATCGCTGCGAAGGCAGCGGGAGCTGGCAGAGGAGAGACTACCCAGCATCTCACCGCAGCCAGCTGAGGTCAAGGCCAGAGTTTGCTGATCTTTTTAAATCCCAGGTTACACAGTAAATCGTGTAATTGGCTGCTGGGTTGGGCACTGGGATGGAGGAACTGTTAGGGCAAACTTCTCATGTGGCCCGCTAGCCTTCTCACAGATGGCAATACTTGAGCCTTCATCTCAGTAAATAGATGATGAGGAGAAGCATTGGGAATGCTGTTGGGAACTCTAGCTGATTTACTTTGCCCAGATCTTTCCTCACTTGGTCAGGGCTCTCTCCTTGTCAAATGACCTCCACATCCACCCCAAGAGCTGAGACAATACATTCAGCTGCCTGCCTGTCCCCTTCCCTTTCCCACCTCTCCTCCCAGCCTGGGAACAGGGAGACAAGTGTCCACCTTGTAAGCTTACCTGGAATACTCACAACACCTTACTTTTGAATGGCTCTACCATGGTGAATACCAAGTGAATTAGAGAGAATCCTGATCCTAGCATTTTGCCTGATCGTGCAAAAAGAAAATTCTCTTCATTGAGCCTGTTCCTTTCTGACACTATTTAGCAGCAGAAACTGAATACTTGCCTACAGCCTAAACCAATGACAGAAGTCACTGTTCAAATATTCTGGTGTAAAAGAGACTGAAGTTTGAATTTCTAGGCCTTTCCTAGGAAAACTAGCAAATCAAATGACAAGAAGAAATGATGAGGAAATGTGTATGACTCACAGAATCATAGAAATTTTGGTCAGAAGGGACCTCTAGAGGTCATCTAGTCCGATTTCCCACTTGAAACAGGACTATCACCTGCCGTGTTTTACTGGGGCTGTATTTCACAGTATATGATCTGTGTGTTTGTCTCACCCTTTTTTCTCTCTTCTTTTTTCCTTCTCCAACTTTTGTATGCAACACCCTTTCAAAACCTTTAGTTGCATGTAATATCTTCCTCTTAACTGAACTCCCATGATTAGGCCAAACATTTTCCATACAAATATTTGCGTGAAGTGGCCAATCCCTAAACTCTTTAAAGCTTTTCTGCCCTTCATAAAAGGCTTTTTCCCCGTCAACCAGGACATCTACTGAAGTGAGGTGCCATCCCCACTGGCTCTGGCAATACAGTCATGCAGCATCAGAGCTGAAACTGGAGGAAGAACAAGAGGATCACGATTCATAAAGTGTAGGGCAACCTACACCAGCTTCAATTTCCATTGTGCTTGTAGGGAAAGGGAGACACGGGACATCAGAAACACATGCCAGTTCCACTTCTCTGCTGTGCTGAGTTGTTAACTTCCCTGCTTCCTCAGCACAGAAATCCCCATGTTAAAGTACTCATTTAGAGTTACCCAGAAAAGCTGAAGATAGATTTGGATCCTGTTGAAAGCCGCTGCTTTGTAACAAGCCAGAACCAACCCTTTTGGCTTCAAAAAAAACCACCCTCCATTCCACTTAAAACAGGTTCAGCAAATGATCTGTGACCAAAAACAAAACCAAGTACTAAAAGCTGGATAAAACTGCCTACCTCACCTCCAAATTAAATGAATCTGACCTGCACACCATGCACAACAAAGCATTCATAGGGCTCCACGGCTCATGAACATATAAAGAAAGTGCATTTATTAAAAAACAGTCCATTTGAAATCACTCTAATGGTGAGCTTTTCCTGAAGAGGATTCATCTTCATTCCCAGGTCATGCCATGCCTATGGAGCTACAGCATCCTCCTCATGCGCTGTGTTATGTGTCCCCAGTGCAGCCAGACTCCAGCATGAAAAACACCTCACACCATAGCTCTGGGTAGTGCTAAAAGGAAAGCAACTGCCTCAGAAGCAATGGCCGTGGGCCTGTCTCCTCAGAACCGGTTTGTGTGGCAGAAACCCCCCTCAGCAAGCTCCTGGAGGAGACTCAGGGACGCCTCCTTGGGGTGGTGCTGGTGCAGGGAGGGCAGGGCTGTCCCTCTGCTGCCCTTCCCTGTGAGCCGAGTCAGGTGGCCCAGCTGCTGCGCGGCCCCGCTCTCACCACATGTTGTCCACAGATGCTGAAAAGCTGGGCTTTGCTGTGCCTAATTCCGAGGCCTTGCCTCAAGCAGCCAAGGCAGCCACACCATAACGCTTTCAAAATAGCAGTCCCATGTCAGCCTTTGCGCTGAAAGAATCACCTTTCCCTGGGACAAAAAGCCTCCAGTTTGGGTGTTCCTGGGGTCAGGTTGGGCACGGCACTCCCATCATTCTCAGGAAAAGGCAAACGATTTGGCTGACTGCTGATGCAACTGGATTCAGCAGTGTCTTCTCATCGAAAATCTTTTTTTCCTGGAAGAGATACTGCCTTTTTTTTAAATTTTTTTCTTTTCCCCAGCTTTGTAAGTAATCCTGGTCTTCACTCTCTGCTGTCTTGGCATCTTCCAAGCAAAATCTGACACTGAGGAATAGATCTCTTTTTTTCAAATAACAAATGGAAATACATTTTTGCTGCAGCCTTCCAATCCGCATAGGCGACACTGTCAAAATGCTCTGAACATTTTTTGGAAGCAGCAGATGACTACAGCTGGTTAGCACAATTATAGCCGTTGTGTAATGCTTGGATCCTCTGTCGTTTCATTCATTCTATTCATCAAACTCTGCATTAGGCTGTGGGGGAAGGTCTGCCTGATGGTAAATTTACAATTTTTTCCTATTGCTGTTATTTCTCATAGTTAAAGGGACACTGGCAAGTGACACATCACTTTTTAAATGTCATTTCAGAAGTTGTTTACCCTGTAATATACAGTATCGTCTTAGAAGCCAGAAGAATGGAGAGCTTGAGCAATTTGGCATTTCCTCACTCTTGTATATTGGTTTTTTTTTTTTCCCGCACTGTGGGCTGGAGGAAGCTCAGACACTTTCTACTTGCCATGGTTCACAGTGGACTTAAGGAGAGAGGCCACCAATTTTCACAGCACTCCCAGAGGTAGGTAAGCATTATCTGAAAACTCTCCCAGTTTCCCAGGCAGGAGAAAAGCAGCCCTGGCAGAGATGGCGTGGAAGCTGTGCCAAGTTCTGTATAGAAGCACCTCTGTCCCAACCAGGGGGCTTAGAGAGGAAAGAAGAACCTTCCCTAAAAAATAATTCTTCCAAAATGACTGTCCACCCTGGAGAATGAGCAAGTCCTCCTCGTCCTGCCATCATAGTCACAGCCACCATGGTCCTGAAGGGGAACAACCAGAATGGCCCCTGTCTCTACAGGGTGTCCAAGTCCCACCAGGAATGGGGAAAAGAAGTACAAAGCTGACCTCTCTCCCTCATTTTATCCATGGTTATAGCAGGCCAAGGTGCTGAATTTTAGTACTTGCATATATAGTTTTTTAATAGTTTGCAATATCACCCACATTATATCAACATGGGATCAAAATAACAAAATGGGTAGTGATGCTGATATCAATTTTTTTATCCCATAAAACCTCCATTGTGTTTGAGCTTTCTTGGTTATGCTTCAAGACAGAAAACCAAACTGTTGAAAACCTTTCTTTGCCATTCTCAAGATGGGGGTTTGGGGAAAAATTGCATATTTTTTTGTGTCTCAAACCTTTCACAGGAAAAGTGGAGAACTATATGAAAAAAGTGTGCTTCTAAAAGGATTTTGATACTGTTATAACAAAAGAAGTAAAAAAATAATAGTGGGATGGCACTGAAGGAAGAAAAAGAGAAGAAATATAGTTTACAGACGCTGCTCCCTACTTTTCTTCCTCTTTTTGGTCTTCCTATATTAAAAATAAGCAAGTAGCCAAAAATAAAATAGAAATGTTTGAGCTTTTGTAGCTCCCCTCTGTGTGATTTTCATTTATTGTTCTTTTTCTTCCCCTCCATTGTTCAATCCATAGGACTGTATACTTAAAATTCATTTGGGCAATTAAATTAGTGAGAACAAAAGAGTTTCATTAGGCTGGACCAGAAAGTGGCTCCAATGAGTGTCAGGGTTTTCAGGCATCCCGGGAAGGGGGAGAAGGACGGTGTCACTCAGCATTAGCCCCTGAGGGACCCAGGAGCCCAAGATGGACCCAAGATTCACCTTGTGCCACATGAAGCAGCCATCCCAAGCAGTGACAAGTCGTCACCAGCAGCGTCCCTGGGTTCCACTGCAATAAAGATTATTTATGCACCATGGCTGCTAAGTGCTACTAAACACAAAAACAAATGACACTATAGTCTCAGACCACTAAATTTGTCTCTCTGCTGTACATATCCTTTGCTTTCCCTTTGGCTGCCTTCTTGCTAGCTGTAAAATGCATAATTCATTCTCTCAGTTGTTTTATAGTTTTGTGATGAAATTCAGATTTATCATCATTAAATATTGTTAGCACTGTTTACACAATGACGCAAACTGTCTGAAATGTGTCTCAGACTCAATGCTGACATCTAACCTCAGGAGAAGATGGGACTCTACAGACCAACGCAGACCCAGCCTACAAGCCAAGTAATTGGGATGAAATGGGAGAAAGCTATTGTAATCCAGGACATTGGGGGTGAGGGTCATTACATGTTTAATTCTGCTTCTCAAAAGTGCAATGCACAGCTTGTGAAGAAACGAGCCACTTAAGGGCTTTTAAGATTAGTTAGCAAGGATTATTTTTTTTCCCTTGAAACACATATAAACCGAAGACATTATAGAAGATGGGACTGTGTCCAACAGTGGGACAAAAGACTCATTTCTTCTCTGCATTTCTCCTCTGCTCTTCTCAGACTCTGGTAGA
Source organism: Picathartes gymnocephalus (assembly GCA_013390045.1). Classification (NCBI taxonomy): domain Eukaryota; kingdom Metazoa; phylum Chordata; class Aves; order Passeriformes; family Picathartidae; genus Picathartes; species Picathartes gymnocephalus. The sequence continues at coordinate 305,866 of WEKY01023714.1, forward strand.
ATTCCAGACTAGAAACCTTTCCATTTCGCATGGTCATTTCATGGCCTGGGTGCTGGGGACCTGCTCCTTGTGCTCCAGGACCTGCCATCCTCCGGATTCAAAACCCAAGAGCACCACTGTTGTGGGGCCATGTGTTGGTAAGCCCCAGAACAAAGACCATGATACCCTGTAGTGGTGGGATGCTGGTTTGTAGGGTAAGAGGAACACATTTCTTCCTCTGACATTCACTCCATGTCTTACTGGACTGGGGTGACCTGTGAGACATTGCATTCAGCCCCACTGAAGTGACACTACAGATTAGCAGGTCTCCAGGAAAGCTGTGAAGTGCTGGGCCATCATCCTCTCACGGCTGGCCGTGCCTTGGCTGGTTCATAATAATGTCATCATGAAAGATTAAAATGTTGCAGCTTGGCGAAAAGCAGCGATAATGCAATAAATCCCTCCACTGGGGCATTTCCTCTGGCTGGTTGTCTGTGCAGCCATTTCAGGCTGCTCTGAAATTAATTTCAACATTCTTGTAGGCACTTATCTCACCGAAGTGAGATTTCCTGGGAATCGTCAGGGAAGGAATGAAGACAGAAGAAATACGGCTAAACCCCGGCACTTAAGACCTGAGCCCTCTCTCGTTAATGCTCTTCGTGTAAATCAGGAGGAATTCCACTTTCATCGAGGGAATTATGCCAGTGATATACTGTTAGTGAGAGAAGACTCAGGTGTGGGTCCTTTTAGTTGGGCTTCCTTTATTCATTTTTACAAAAGGAACCCCTGATCCTGTAGGTGGCTGTGCTCAGCTTTTGGGTATTGGAGATCTCAGGGTAGAGATATGGGGCAAGAAGCACAATTGCTGCATCCTTAGACTTTATCCTGTATACAAAAGTTTCAGAATCAAAACTTAGTCAATTCAGAGGGAAATTACAGCCAGAGTCATAGGCAAATGCTAGCTCAAAAATGCTTAAAAATCACGTTATTTGATGCAATTAGCTGCAGATTCTATCTCCTTTCTGTTGAGGGAAGTTTTTTTTTTCCTCATTTTCCAACAAGTAAAGTTCAGGCCTGAAGTGTAATGCAGTTAAAAAAAATATGATGATTTGCTGTATCCAGCAAAAAAATAATTGATGGGGTCTGAATTTGGGGAAGGGAATAGCGCAGGGCAGCAAATACAGGACAAAATGCCATGGTGGAGACAGCTATCCCACAGGGCAACAAATAGGGAACAAAATGCCATGGCAGAGAAAGCCATCCCACAGTGAATACAACCAGCTGGGTGTCTGGATGCTTTGTAAAATTTTATTGTGAAATGCTCAGATGATGAACACAGCTGCAAAACATCAGGAGTGTTTATCATGGTCTCCCAGAGCGTTCTGGGTGTGTTCCCCTTTGACACTATTTATGTAGGCTTAACCTAAGCTGATTTCAATGGAGACATCAAAATTGTTTCAAGGTGCATCCTATTATACACAGGATAAGCTTGTGGCTTAAGGTTTCTCTCCCCTGTCTTATGTGGTGTTTATCAGCGTGCAAAGGACAGCTGAATGAAGAAGTAGCTGATAGCATCTGACTAACCGGCTGCTGTTGCTGAAGCAAAGAAGAGACATTTCTGGCACTCACGCAAGTTTTAAAAAGGGGATTAAGCAGATTTTTGGATGGAATTCAGGCTGAATCTGTAATCCATCCTTCTAAGCCTAAACATTACAACAATCCTCAAGCAAAGGGCCTGACTTCCCAGCATTATTTGTTTTACCTGAATTTGGGTCCTTCCCAGTGACGCGCTGGTGTGCTGTGAGAATAGCACAGCCAAGAATCAGATTCCCCACTGTGATGTGCTTCACCTGTTTGTGTTCCCAAAGGTTTATCATTATCACCTGCATCCCAAAAAATACAATAATCCTCTAATTCTTTCAGACGGTTCACAGGCATAAATGTTGTCACAACTGTGGCACAAACCTGTTATACTATAGAGGAGGAGATAATACAGGAGCCTGTTCCAAATTTCCTCAGATATCTTGCTGTAAAAAAATAAAAAGAGGATTTCTGGTTTATACTTCCTGATTTTGACAAGCAGTGAAAGCATCAAAACACTCCTAAGGAAGCTGATTTTGTAAGTTCCGGCTCGTGATGGGGAGAGAAAGGAGGCAAGAATATTGGGTGAGAATAGATACAGACAGCTACCTGCCCAAGGAGAGGCTCTACAGCGGCACTTCAAGAAGAAATTTAGGAAATGTTGCTGTAAGAAAATGAAATTATGTAATTATTAACTTTGTTGTACTGTGGTAAAATCTCTGGAAGGAAAAGAAAAGTAATTAAGCCACAGTATTAATCTTATCAGTAATCCCTCCTCTCCCACACTAAGACCTTGTGACAGCTTTACTTAGTCTTCATTAAGCATTTTCAAACAGTTCATTGCTAACAGTGCCTGCTGTAACTGTGAAATCCCTGTAGCACTCTCACAGCAGTAGTGCCAGATTTTAAGACTAAGGGAGTACTGGGACAGACACTGTTTGTAACCTCTAACCCAGGTCTCAAAGCTCTTCAGATTGAGCTGTTTACATTGTCCTTAGGCAGATTTTTTTCCCCACCTGAGATTCACAAATTGCTTCTCAGAAGTCACAACACATTTTTTTATATTCTTTTAGGAGCTGAAGTACAGAGTACAGAAATATTTACTAAAACCAGTTTGTCAGAAAGCTGGGGCTAGAAATCAAAACCTCTAAATGCAATCTCCTACCTCATCAGCAGAGGAAATGGCTTCCTGGACTTAAAAAATGAAGCTTCTATCTCATTCTTCCAGGGTTGCATGGAGAAGGAATTTCAGTTCTTCTGGTCCTGAGAATGGTCTGTTCTGAAGGAAAAAACCATATTCCTTTCAAAGCATCTCAGCCCAGGTAGTTGCCATAGGTATGAGAACGTTGTTACAGGCCAACCCTTTGCAAGGCAGGCTTTGAGCAAATTCCATTGATGATGGTGGACTTCAGGTGAGATCTTTGCCTCTCCTTGCTGTCAGCTTGCAGCGGTACTGTTGATCACAGACCAGTAAAAAGCAGAATGCAGTCCCTGGGTTTGTGTCAAAACCTCTCATTAATCAGTTGTGGAAGTTGCAGTGGAGGAGGCATATTTCTGCAGCCTCAATACTAATACTTTATCTTCCTGTTTTGCAAAGCTGTTTTTACAAAGCCAGGTATTGGCTGGACCCCAACAGGTCTTATCACAAATCAAATTTTGCATTTATTTGCACTTTGTCATTGGAAAGGAGGAGGTTTTATTAATAGCAGTACTAATGTTCAAATCTGGAATTCACTTCTGGATCAAGAAACTCCGTGCCAGCGTTCAGCCAGGAGCAAACTTTACGGTCATGATATCAACTCTGAAAACAGGAGATTAAGCAACAGCCGCTGAAGTGGTAACAGATTTTTAGATCTATCAGGATCAGCTGCCCACCCCTCTGTATTGTTTCCCTGTAGTATCAATCTCTCATACTTGAAGGTTTCCCCAACAAAAGAGAAACACCACATAGCATTATTTGTAAAACAGCTCTGTCCTGAAACCTGATAGTGCATGAACCCAACCTGATAATTTATGAACTCACAGCTCAGAAAGAAATAGTTCCCCTGCAGCCCAGAGAAAATATACTGCAGCATGCTAAATCTCTTTTTTAAATGTAAAATCATATTGCCATTCAGGTTTGTGGCTTTTTAAATTGTGGTTGTGCTCAGAGAAGTGACTATAAAAATGGCACACTTTTAATCAATGGATCTGCTGTCTTCTGCAGGAAATTTGAGTCAGATATGTTTCATTTACTGACAAAAATAATACCTTGTTCTTGTATTTTCTAATCTGCTGGCAGCGTAGAAACTATACAGCCTTGGGAAATGTAGCCAGCTCTCCTCTGGTTCATGCACCATCAACAGCAAAGGTAATTAATTTTAACCACTGGGTTTTGATTGCCTGTGCAAAGAAATTACGTTGATTTTCATATCTGGGGGCTGGATTTACAGAGCTACTGCCTAGAAATACTGGGCCACTTTTTCCAGCGGTACTCAACTGCAGCTGGAAATCTGACCCTTCATTTTCTCGATGTTTGCCCTCTTCAAGCAGGGATCTCTGCTCAGTGGTGACCACGCCACACAATACAGAGATTTGAACAGGCACCTGTCCCTGCACAGGAGGAGGAATAACTCCCCTGGACCAGCAGTGTACCCACACTGGCCTCGCTGCCCTCTAGCTGGGTGAGAAAATGCCATGCTTGGGATCTCAGGTACCCAACAGGGTACGCACCCCTGGCTCACCTCAGCTGCAAAAGAAAATATGTGCTCATGTACCACTGAGACAGCTGGCTGGTAGATCATCTAGGTGGCAAATCCTGGGGTAAAACGAGTCTCCAGCCACCAGCAACTGCACAAAATGACCATTAGCCTAAGTCATTCTGTGTACATGTAATCAGTACTAAGCAGGGCTGGGTAACCCTCTCAACCCATGCCACCCCTCCAGACACAGCCTTGCCATCACCTCTCAGCTGTGAGCGCTCGCCCACATCTGTCACACATCTGGCTATTTTCACAAGGATTTAGCCAACAGGTGGACTCAACTGCCAGTGTGTTTCATCTGGTCCTGGCTCATTTTGCTTACAGTGCCAAAGCAATGCAAAATGAAATTATCCTTTCAAAACAGTTTCCAAATTAAACGACCTTCTAGCTGCAAATGAAAGCCATGCTGTCAGCCAACAATTCAGCTGTTTGTTTGCAGCACTAGAAATAAGCATGCTGGAAGCAGACAAGAAAGCTTTCAAGTCAGTCCATTGTTGACTGCAAGAGATGATGAAGCTGCAATTGCCTCACATTTTCCAGCTAAACCAAAGCAGGAAGCTCCCATCCTGATGGCCTGAGTTACAGGAAGGGCAGTTCTGCACGAAAAATTCACATTTGCCGCAAGAAACTACACTCTACCCATGGTATTTTGCATGGAGAACGTGGTGAGCTGGCTCTGCAAAGCTGAACATCAGCACCCATTTAGTGAGGCTGAGGAATGGTGTCAGTGCTTTGCCAACTAGAAGAGTTTCTGCAAGTTCTGTGTAAGGTAGAGGTCTGTGTGGATCCACTCTCATGGGCTGTGATTGATTATTAAATTAAGATTCTCTACAAAACATTCAACCTGTAAATGAATTTCCCCCTTCTGATTTCATGCAGAGTTTTATGTTAAACACAGCTGTCTTAGGTAGCTAACTCCACTTGTTCCTGATATTTCATTATGACAAATGGGATGTATTTCCATCAGTTATCATAAGATCAACACTGCAGCCAAGCAAGTGTTAGCTTATTTATTGTCAGCCAGGGGATGGATGGTCTTAAGTGCCTCCTTAATCAAAGGGATGGTTCCTTTAAAAAGCCTCTTTTCACAGATGAAATGTTCGGCTTCAGTCTTTGTCCATCACACTATCAAATTTTGACTGTCACACTGGTTGTGTCATGTGCAAAATGAGCTTGTTCTGGCTGATCCAAATACAGCAGTAAAACAATATCAATTTTTAGTTTTTTCTCATTTGAGAGCACTGTTGGTGGCATTTCCCCCCCTTGATCTGACACACCCAGAAGTGACCATGTGATCCTTCCTCCCTCTCACTGCATGGCATTTACACCACCAGCATGGCCCTTCCTCATGGATCTGCTGTGTTTGCAGAGGAAGGTGGGCTCAGCGGGGCAATCACACATGAAAACCCTGCTTGGCCCCAATCACCACAACCATACCAGACTGGCAGAGCTGGGTCTGTGTGCTGGGTCCTCCCCCACCTCTTCTCCCCCTGTACCCTGCTACCTCAGAACAGGCTTCAAAATGGTCATGGAATTACAGCTTCACACTGCAGTATTTTGGCCAGACTCAAGGAATATACTTCTCTGGTAAAGAGCTTTCCCAATATTTCCTGCAATAACGAGCCCACAGGCAGCTGGCCAGGGGAGCTGCATTAGCAGCGCTGCCACCAGCACCCCGATAAGCCCCGACATGGTGTTGTTTGTACTTCTTAGTCACCTTTATTTGTTTAAGAGGCCAGACAAGGCAAACATTTGTATGCCTTGTTTATTCTGTGGCTTTCACTGGAGCATATTAAACTCATCATTACTTCATATAAGCCCGAGATAGGCATTTTTTTGCTGGCAAGTGTTGACAGTAAGTAACAGACACTCTGACACAAGGTAACACGTTTATATACTGGTGCAAATGCCTGGTGGATTTTATTCCTGTAAAACTATCACAGATAAAGAAGCTACTATCAGATAAGTGACTATAATAAATGGCCACAATTAGTGCTCTGCTGATGAGACTACTCGGTGGTCTCTCTGCTCTGTTTTAGACAAACCCCAGGCTCAGCTTGCTTAGTATAAATGGAGACAAGAACCATTTAAAATAACATCAGCCTCTCTTGATTTCTGGGGGTGTTTGACCAAAATACCACTGATAACTGATTTGAAATCTCCTTGTATTTATCTTCAGAGGACATACAAATGGAAAAATCAAGTCAGAAATAAAATAAAGATGTTCATTTATGTACACACACACACATACACACGTACACTGGCTCCTTGCAGGTTCCCCTCTCTTTTAGGACTTTGGGTTACACTGTGGGATTTGGTCCCAGCTGGCATTAGTGCTCACCAGCCTTTCTGCTTGATGTCATTGGAAATAGCATAAAGAGTCACGGGGTTTGGAGAGGCACCAACCTGAATCTGCCTGCACCCCACCAGAGAGGTGTGCCCCCTGCTGCTGCCACACAAAGTGTGGAGTGAGAGATGCCCTGGACACTTCCATTCCCCAGCAACATGTAGTCCCAGAACATGGGAGGGAACAGGGTCTTCTCCATTCTCCCCATGCTCCTGGGGAGCTTGCTGGACCAGCACAGGCAGAGCAATGGAGGCTGTGCCACCACAGTGCGAACCTGGGTGCAGCTACCTCCAGACCAACACCCCTGGGGACAGATGCTGCCTGCTCTCAGCCCTGTTTCAAACCTTGGCAGTAGTCCAGAGAGCCTAGTACACCTTCAGAGGTCTGCTTGTGTTCTGTACATATCTATATTCATGAAGCATTTTCTGCCTCTATAAGTCAGTGGATCAAGTCCCACCATGAGACGTTTGTCCAGACGAAATCCTTCCCACCGAATGACCAAAGTCCTCCACAAAACACCCACTATCACATACAAAATACCAGTCCTCTTCTCACCTCTGCCAACAAGAGAATGGAAGAATACAATAAAAGAAGCAGTGCTACCCTGGAGCTGTACAGAGCCAAGCCCCAGCCAGAACCAAACTCCACATCCTCCCTGTACCTCACTGGTAAAAAGATGCACATCTAAGCTATTCTCAGGGGCTGTAGTAGTGAAAAGGGGCTGTTGTATCAGCTGCAGTCCAACTCCATTTCTCTTCCCTTGCGCACAAATTAAGCTCATGCTGCTTCGTGAAGTCTTCTTACAGTCACTGTTCTAAAGGCATCTCTGTGGACATCCAGCCAGATCTCATTGTGGCCAGTTCTCAAAAATGGGAGCCTATCATTTAGGTCTTTAAAGTACATTTATACTCTTGCGCAGTCCAGTTATTTATAGAATGACTTGTATTGACAATGGGCTGCTTCTACAGATAGATAGATAGATAGATAGATAGATAGATAGATAGATAGGTGTGTATGTACGGAGATGTCCACACTCCAACACACACATATGGATATCTGTAGGAATGCGCTGAACGAGATTTCCCACCCACTTTTACTGTCATTAAAATAATGATTATAGAAAAGCTCAAATCGGTTGCTTGTGAAACACAGGCTGTAATTCTCTGGAGTTATTTTTCATCTGTAACTATATATTTTGTTCATGTAGTGTCAAAATGGCACCATCCAGCACAGTGTCCTGAAGATGTCTCTAGATCTATCTTCTATCCCTTCCTGGAATGTGATGACTTCTTCAGAAGCAACTACTAGGATAAGCTCTTCCATAACATCATGCTCCTAATGGGTTTTATACTTCTACTGGATTCAATATTTCCCAGTAAGAGAACTTGCATTGGATGGTAGAGGAACCCATACATGCTGCATCCCAGGAATTAAGTGCTTCTGCAGCTTGTGTAGGATTTATGGTGGTTTTTTGTATTCCTTTGCCAGAATATCTCATAAACTCACAACAGTTATGCCAGCATCAGTGTGTTTACCTTTTCACGAGCTTAAAGCTGATTTACTTGACCTCTGAAAAACAGGATAATACTCCTTGTTGAAAACTCCATGAAGTCCAGATTAAAGAAGACTGTTGAGTAGTTTAAGCCCCAAATCTGAACGGCCTTTAACTATCATAATTTGAGTACAGTATTCACTTAATTCCACTGAAAGCCAGTATATGGTTTTTGCCCATTTTTGCAATTTATACCTGTGTGTTTCTGTAAATTTTTCATGTGTTAAGTCCTGAGGCTTCCCAGCGAAGTGACTCAGGTGAAATAGCACATTACAATAAGTTGCTAGAGAGCAAACACTGCTCTAAAACACCACAAAAAAATCCATGTGAGGCTTTGCACCCCAAAAGCAATGATAACTATTACACTGGTAAGAATTTCCTTGGAGAACGCAGGGTCTTAGAGCAGAGCAAATAATTTCTCTCAGTGATTTTTCTGTATAGGTTGCTTTGCATTTGTGAGTGTGCTGTGCGCACGAGGCAGAAATCTTCTCTGCCTTAGCTGTTTATGACAATTTACAATCTTTGCTTCAAAAAGAAAACAAATGGGAAATATCAATAGGAAAAATTAATTCATTTTCCCCCATCCTGGCCCAGGCCTGAATTGCATGCCAGTAGACATGGAAAGTTAACAAGACCCATTTATTTCCCAGTATCAATTTCACCTGTGACAAATGAGCCACAGATACATACATACGACCCTAAATCTATTTATCTGCAGCACCAAATCCCATTCAAAGTACCCAGAGGTATTACCAGCCTTCAGGTACTTAAATAGGTCATCCCCAGTGAAACCATCGATTCCACCGAAGTGTACTTTTAAAGACTGAGGATTTGGATGCATAAACGTGTGACGTGCTGATGGAAGGGAAGCAGGGTCCTCTGGTAAGCAAAGACACAGGTAGCAAGCCGTGCTAAATGAGCACTTCACACAAAATCCCTTGAGGCTGTCTTGGCTGCTGTGTGCCTCTGTGGAGTATTGTCAAGATTAGGAGCTCAAAACAGGAGTTCATAAAGGTGTGGCTCATGCCAAGCCCTCCTGTTCCCATGGAGAAAGAAGATGACTTCTGTCATCAGAAGAAGACCGCATTCTTACATGGAATCAGGGCAGAAATTAAGGACTACCTGCACTGTTTACACCCTGCAGATCTTCCTTCAGCCACAAAAAGAAAATGGTTTGACTTAATCCTAGAAGTGCCTGATATTTCCCACTCACTATTCTATTTGCATTATTAGTCCCCATAATTATATAGGAGTCATCAAGCATACAAATCCTTTCAAAAACATCTGAAACTACTAGAGAATTGGATATTTTTATGGAATAAAGTAGGAAAGGCATGCAAGATAATGGCAGAGTAGGGGAAGATATTTCCAAGTAATAGAGTGGAAAAGCTTTACTTTTCACCTCTCCTTTCCCTGTTCTGACCATTCTACTTTTTAAATCTTGTATATAAGTATTTCTGAGTCAGCATTCTGCAAAGCCATGTTCTAGTAAATTAAATAGCTATCAAATATAGCTCCAGAAATTAAAATAGCTATTGAGTTCCTCCAAAAATGCTTATTTATATGACAGTTCAGGAAAACATCATTCACCTTAATGGAGAACCACTGTAATGGAGCAAGAAGCAACTTGGAAGCAGAAGCAGCGAAGACGGGAAGACACGGTTCAAGTTCCCCCTCATAATTTTTTAGGAAGAAAAATTATCTTTTCATAAGTAGCTCACACACAATCCCAGCCAGGTCCATATAGATTTAGACAGGACTTGGTTTAACCTCTCCACTCTTCCCTTGTTTTTATGTTCATAAAAAGCCCTAGGAAAAAGTGTGTTTGGCAAAAGTGCACGGATATTTATCTTAAGACACAGAGAGAACTATACTAATGCTGGTGGCCGGGTTGATTTGTGCATACAGGGGCTGGGAAAGGATCCCTACACTCAGATCTGTTTTCTGAGTCTGCACTGTAACCTATGGAAGCTTGCAGCCCTGTTTGAACCCAAAACTAATTCACAATACACCACAAAATGTAATGATATATTCCATTGCATGGGTACAGTAAAGGCACTGTTTAACACCCTGCCATATTTCAGGCTTTAAAAATGATGGCCAGAGAGGTGAAAGAGAGGCATCCTTTTCATGCACAAGCCAGGTCAGCCAGGAGAGGTGAAGTGCCTGTTTCTCAGCACCAGCCTGGGTTAATCTGTTCTGTTGGCTTTGATTCTCGGCCTGGATTTACACCAAGTGTTTAAGGTCAGTCAAATGTCCAAACAGGTTGCAAATGTGACTGGGTTTAAACCACAAAATATGTCTACTATATTTGTTTGTGCCCCAGAATGCCATATATTAAAAAAAAAAATAAAATAAAATAAAAACAACCAAAAAAACCCCACTGACTTTTACAGTCTGGGCCTTGGTGGTTGATTTATTAGCTTTCCTGTTTTCATCAACATCTTCAAGTTGCTAAAATCCATCCTGTTAAGCCTAATGTGTCTGGCATTCATCTTCACCTCAGTATCATCTGCAATAACAAGCAACAGATCCCTGATCTACAGCTGTAATGCCTCTCCAGGAGTATCTGCCAGTGAAAAAATAAAATAAAATAAAACAAAAATAAAAGGAAAGGATGAACAGGATGAGCCTGGCTCCAGCTTGGGACAATTCCTTGGTCTTATTTTCCTTAATAATAACAGTAAGCTCTTGCACTTCCATTTTCTTGTGGAGAGAGTGAAGAGGTTTCTGTTTTAATGAGCTCATAACCTGGCAAATAACAGAGGCTTTTCCAGTTCCTGTGGGAAGTATCTGTTCTTTTTATTTCTGCAATAGTGAAATTAAGCTGTGAGCATTGTGTAAAGAGTTAGAACTGTGATCACTTGCCCCAGTGCAGTTCTTTACGCTCAATGACACTTGCTTTCTACAGCTTCTTCTCCAATTCACTCTTGGTGGAAGCACCACTTTGCTGACAATAACAGGAGGGAAAGGGGCAATTTTTGTTTGTGTACCTATGAATGAGCAGCTGAAGTACCATGCACCCCATAACATTCACACTGGAAAGTTTTCTTAGAGCTTTCTTAAGAGGACCAACACCCTGACTCGGAGTCATGTCGTCCAGAGGCACTGTTGCAGGCTGCCAGGGAGAGGGGTATAAAAGCAGGGTGAGTTATTAAAGAACCCCTGCCTCACACTCTCCTGCTTCTAATGACTTCTAAGACTTCCCATGCCTGATGTGCGTACACCCTTAGTGTCCCTGGGTGAATTTCCAACACAAATTTGTTATCTCCCCTTGAGTTTTGTTATCCTTTAGCATCTACCAGACCCTTGGAAAGTCATTGTCCAGCTCACCTTCCCCTTTCCTTGGCCTTCATCCTGGTTCCTGTTAGTTCCATTTGCGGGCCCCCTGGTTTTGCAAAGAGGTGTGTGTCTGTCTCTCTGAGTCCTTTCTCATCTCTGTACTTGAGTGGTAGCACTGAAGTGTAGCTTTAATCAGGCTCAGGTGACCTTCAAGCCTTCCCAGAGGTATGAATGGCAAGAAGGGGATGGCAGCTACACCATGTGAGACAAGTGAAGCCTGTGTGTGTTCCCCACAAGCTGTGAGCTCACAGCTGCCTGAAGAATCACTTCTAAGTAAGAAAATGGAAGGCATTTGGCCTCATGCACAGATATCCTGCAAACAGAAAAGAGAACTCTAATCTCTGAAAGTACTATGCTGTGACTAGTTCTGTATGCAGGTCCATTAGCAACAAACATGTTGAAGGAAGTTATTACTGTGGTAATTTTATTGACAGAGCTGGAAAATCCCTTTGTATCACTTCTCTCATTCTCTTCACTTTTTGCTTTCTTCTGCATACACACAGAAGTACCTCTCCTAATTTGGGTTCTCCAGGCTAAGGCAAGCAATATAAGAACTTCAGTGACTAAAATGGTGTGAAAGCATTGACAACCAAAAAAATCCCACAAGAACAATTACTTTAATACCTTTACCAAAAAAAAAAAATCTGGGAAGGAAAGGTGTGAAAAAATATTTACTAGGCAACTGGAGAGCTTCATTTGTAAAACATCAAGAACTCACATCAGTGGAGCTTGCTGAGATCTTAAGGGACATTATTGAATGGGAAAGTATGGAAATCCATTTTATCCAAATTTGAAAGGGAGCATCAGTACTGTTTACCCTTTTTTCTGACTTTATCAGCATGAAAGCTACCTGCTGAGATGTGGCTAGATTCCCTTTGAGACATTTTCAGTAAATATGAGTCTAAATACAAGTGACTGGGATATTCGGTGCCTTGGTATATACCCAGGAGTGTATGTTGCAGCAGAGGGTTTGGCCACACAGAAAAGCTGGCAAAGTGCAAGAAAAATAGTTAATTACATTTGAGGTGGGAGGTTCCCCAGTTTTAACAGTATAGAAGTGGACTGAAACTAGATAGGTAGAAAACTGCTTTACAAAATCAAAGATACTGATTTGGAAGAGAAGCATTTCATACAGAAATTGACAAGGGCGTCTGGTAAACAGCCTGGAACTGGATAGCTGAACTTGGACTGCAACACTTGGGGACAAAGTTGGTGACAATGAGTTTTGTAACAGGATTGAGAGCAATTTGGATTTTTGAGCACTATGTGTTCTGATGAAAAGCACCAGGAGGGAGCCGAGTATACAATTATTTTTATTATGAAAAGCAATATTACAACACTGATATTATGAATAAATCAGCAGATGGCAAATGCCTCTCAGTGAAGGCAAAGGCAGAATAATTTGTCTGGTAGCAAGGAGGGAAGCTAATGATTACGTGCTAAATGAAACAGCCATTCAGCATGCTGGTCAGGAAAAAACATTTGGGAGTCATTGTGGAAAAAACATGGAAACCATTAGCCCGGTTCAGAATAGCAGAAAAGGTAAAAGCAAAAGAGGCTGTGTTGTTCCTGCACAATGCTCCAGTTGGGTGCCCTACTTCTGAGCACTTCTTGTGCTGTGGATGTGTTTACTTTGACCACAAAAGCAAAGGTCCCATTTAGCTGGGTGAGGTGTCCTCGTACCCAAAAGGAGAGTCCCTGTTCCAAGGCATTTAGGGTAGAAATCTCAAAAATGCCAGAGGTACTCAAGGGGGAATCCCTGGTTATCCCCGCTGGGAGCACAGGGCTCTCTTGGCCAGCCGAGGCCAGAGGAGGAGAGCCCTTCTGTCTCCAGCATTCTGGGAAAGGCAAACCAGCCAAGGCAGCCAGCAGGACCAGGCAGAGGTCAGAGCCCAGCACCTCCGGGCTCCCTCTGCCCGGGGGGTGAGAGGGCAGGATGTTGTCTCACAGCACCCCAGACAGAAGGCTGAGGTCACCACTGCCAGGACCTGAGCTCGCATCCTCCCAGGCCCACATGAACCTGCTTTGCCCAGGATAGGTGCTGCATTTCTGAGCCAAGCCTGCTGAAAGGGGTGAGTGAAGCTCCTCTCCATATCCTCAGTGGAAAGCAGGACACAGGGCTGAAGCTGGACAGGAAGGAGGTAACAGTGAGGGAATACAAAAGTCGATTTTAACTGTGTGATGGGGATTAACTGCACAGCATTCGAAGGGTACAAACCAGGGCTTCATTTGTTACAGTGTGACACAACTGCTCCAGCTGTAGCTGCCCACAGCTTCCCCGGCTTCAGCAGCAATCTCTGTCAAGCCTTTCTGACTGCCGGGGCCAGACCCAAGCCATTAGCACAGAGGTGGATGGCTTTTGTTTGCTTTTCTCCTGACCCTCTTTTTTTTTTTCCGAGTGGGCTCTACTGCTAAATTCTAAGAGTGCTTTGCTCATTTAAAAACAGAAAGGTCTGAGTACAGTCATCTTTTAGTGACTCCCTTGCAGCCAGTTTCCCACAAAAATAAGCAAACTGGAGAAAGGAGTCAGAGCCTAAGCCCTTTATGAGAGATTGATTGTAAAGCTAGTGGCAACGTGACAAGCTGATTTGTGGTGGCTCCTCAGAGCTTGTTTGAACTCTAAACCTCAGTCACATTTATTTATTGTATCAATACAGGTTTGTCACAACCAGCCTGAACACAAATGCTGCTATCTCATGCCCTGACCATGGAATGCCAGGTACGGGGAGGGCACAGGTATGTGTTTGTTTGTGGGTACTTGTGCATTCATAGGTCTGAGACACACTATGCACACCCTCTTGCAGCCCCTAGTCATCCTCCCCTCTGCTCCAGAGCATGCTGGACTAGGAGCTTGGCTTCCTGCCACATTTGGTGATGCCAGAGCTTTCCATGACAGCACCAACCTGAGGCTTTGTGGCTCCTTCACAGAGACCTGGACCCCTTTGTGAGGCTTAATTCCCTTCACTGTCATCTTTTCCAGTGATAGATGCAGGAGCTGCTTCTTCTTCCTCCGTAGCATGTGGGTTGCCAGAAAGCCTGAGGGGCCCATCAGCCAATTTCCATACTTGGACCTAGGTCTGTATCTTCATCATATTTTCTTGAAACAGTAGTCACATAGTGGGTCTCTCTACCTTCTACACAAACATGATTTAATGTCTTCCTCAGCAACACTGAGCTCATCTGCTATAGCATGAAATCATAAGAAGGATTGGCTCTTCTCTCATTAATGTAATCACTTTAGAGTAGTTGATATGTCCTGTGCACAGCTTATGGTGTAGAGTTTTATGGCATATTCCTGCACCTCCATATAAGTCTAAACTGGTCATAAAAGAAAATCTCTTATTGAAGAAAAATATATTAACATTGCTGAAACTAGGACACAAAGTGATTTGCAACGAATAAATAAATGTCTTGGCAGAAGTCCTACATTTTGCACAGAAAAGTGCAGATAAAAGGGAAAATGCTATACCCTTCCACCACCTCTTTCTTATCTTTTACTCTAATCTTTTACTCTTCCCTTCTTTCCCTCATCAGCCATGATCAAAACCATAATATTAATAGTGCTAAAAGGACTGCAAGCCTCTTGTTGGTTCTGAGGACCCATAGATTCACAGTCAAAACTTGCTGTGACTCCAGAGGCAGTCTTGGATATGTTTTTGCTATTTTTCTTAGAAGCATCAGCCCACTAGGAAAATTAATAATGTTGAGAAGCAGGACTGTGCTGTACCTACTTCAAGTACCAGAAAGCAGCACTGGGGCAGACTCGGGTGCTGAGTAAAGCTCGTCTAGACACAAAATTAGATCAGGTTAAAAAGACTACCGTATTTCTGCTCTCTTCTGTTTATATGGCTCATATCAACACAGTATTTTAGTATGTGATGTCTATATATTTAACAGTTGTTAAACTGCAGTGCAAAGCTCTGTCTGGATATTTTTATTTTGGTTTAAAAGTGAGTCAAAATACAGCTATATGTGTAGCATGATTTAGGACTACCAGGGCTTTCCAGTGCAAAAGGAAAAATCCAAATCTACTTGTTGAGAAATTGTGGATACCCTCATTCTAAAATTGTTCAAGGCCAGGTTTGAGGAGGCTTTGGGCAACCTGGTCTAGTGGAAGGTGTCCCTACTCATAGCAGGAAGGTTGGAACCAGGGAACCTCTCTCTTTAAGGGCCTTTCCAACCCAAACAATTTTATGACACTTACACAGACCCACCTTGCCCATAGCCACGAGGTCCTCCCTTCATCTGAATTATGCATCCCACAAGGAGTCCTTCACAGTAGGACAGGATTATAAACACTTGCAGGGTAATTTCCAGCAAGGCTACAGTAGGAACGAATTTGCCAGAGCTGGAAAAATGAATCTGTCATCACAAGATCAGTATTTGCAAGTAAAAGTATTCAAGTTTAGCTTACAAAATTGTTTGCCTTGGCTTCAAGTCTGTCACTTTTAATGGATATTTTGTATTTCAGAAGCATAGAAGTGAAGGAGTGTGTACTTCCATCAATATTTCAACAACCTCTGGCTTTGGAAATATCTCAAACAGCCCATCTTTCCTTTTTTTTTTTTTTCTTGGCTGTGCATATGTGAAAAATGGCATGATCTCTGCTATTTCAACAGGTGGCTTCTCACAGTAATGTGCTCCATGTGCTGCACAGGTCTGAGTTGTGCTCTTCCAGTCAGGCACCTCCATGAGCAAGGGAAGCTCAGCTCTCACACGACAATGTTGACAGAGCAATCCAAAAGTCAAAGTTTTGAGAAAGCCAAGCAAATGAATCCACACTGGAAACAAAAAAATAAATACAGCAGCTGAAAGCCGGATTCATTTCACATGCCTGAGTAAGAATAAACTGGATCTGTCAGTCAGCAAAGGGCGGTTATGAGGAATTGTCTCTCAGGAACTCTGCACTCTGCCATGGATGAGAATGTTTTACCTCAGTCAAGCATGGGATGCCTACGCATTTTCATGTCTCATTCCCAGGTAGCAAAAGAAAATTAAAGCAATCATGAGATTAATAATAAAAAGTAAGTATGTATCACTTCATCATCGCTACATCTCTCAGGTAACACTGTATCATTGAGGATTACAAGCGTTGGGTTATTACCCCCGATGAACCTTCTTCAGTATCCTCTTAGGCATTTCAGATCAATCTCACTCTTCAAGGGGCAAAACAAATTTGAAGGAAAAAAAACCGTTCCCAGAAATACTCATTTACAGAAGGTACCTCCTGCCTTTTAGCAAGGCTGTTGTGAGGGCAGCAGTTCAGCCTTCTGTCAGAGGTGGTCTCCAATTCACATTTGAAGGAATTAACTCCACCCTAGCTGAATCCAGGACAGTAATTTTGTGCACCCAACACCTCTGAATCACTTCTTGCACACTAGTTAGTACCAAGGCAAAAGCTTTCACTGCACTAGAAATGAGCTTAGAAAAGCCAAAGCTGAAAATAATTCAACATTCCAGTGCAACAGCAGATTAAATAATTGCTCAAGAAAACGTGTGCGAGGCCCATTATTGGTACACAGGAACATTTTAGGAATATTTTAGTCAACTGCCTTAAAAAAAAAGAAAACTATGGATGAAAAATACCCATTTAGCATTTCTTTCCTACAAGGAGGAGACTAGGCTCTCTTTTGACTCATTTTTCTGATTACTATTCCATACCATCCATTTTAAACAATGTCATTCAAGGAATCTTACCTGCTGTGCTTTGTGTAAACTGCCTTTAAAATACTTTATCATGCTAAAATTTCTTTTTAAAAGGTCAAAAACCGATTAAACAAACACAGGTTTCTTTTTCCTCCAGCAGGCTTAGTGCTATCCCTTTTTGGTTTTGCCCTGGTTCTTTTTCTGCCTCATGGTTATAGAGATAGTAGAACTGGCAAAAAAAATGGGGTCAAATTTAGGCCTAAGTAAACCTTGTTCATGATGCATCAGGTCAGTGAAACTTAGGCCCAGAACTGAGATTTCCTCAGCAGAAAACCCCTAATATTAATTACTGCTTTTCACGGGATGGATCTTGACATGGGCTTCCATGGCTGTAGGTTGCTGGGTTGCTGGCTTGGGTGAGCCCCACCACAAGGGCAGAGGCCCACACAAAGCACAGGTCTCCACAGTAGGTTTTCCTCAACCTTTACAAAGGGAAGGAAAGCGTTCTCTGTGTTACTTAGGACCCGTCTTGGTGTGTCCAGTTTGAGCAATGGTTTTTTGTGAGGTTGCACTGCTGGTCGGGTCCGTTCCCACTCAGCCACGTCGTGTTGTCAACCACCACCAGTACTGGACCAAAAAGAGCAGGGCTGTACTGCAACTTGGCCCAGGAGGGACACTGAAGGTTTAGTTTGAAGGGGCACTGGCCAAAGGAGAGCTAGACAGCGCTCAAGGCTTCAGCAGCCCATCAGTCCTGGCATGAAGACCACTCCACTCACACCTACCCCACCGTTCCTGGGGAGGTACAGACACCATTCTGGGTGATCATGCACTGCCAGGGTGTTCTGGCCTGCATCTGTATCAACATCAGCCAAGGGGAATCCTAAAATAGGACCTTGCAAATTGGAGTGGGAAGGGGGAAAGGGAAGGTCTGATTACCTTCAATGCAAAGGGCCCTTTGATATCAAATTCCCAACCTCAGAGCAGCAGCATGCTGGTCTCCGGGGTTCAGTGTGACCCCAGAGTGTGTGGGGAGCAAGTCACTAAATGGTGCATAGTGACCCAGCACTGCTGCCAGCAGCTGGATGGGCTGGAGAATGGCTCCTTTCTAATGCCCAGGCTGTGGGCCAGGCCTGGGGCTCCTCCATGGAAGCGTGGAGTGCTCCAGTGACACGGGCCAGCTTAGGAGCTCATGCATTTCAGAAATACACTAAATAAATAAGCGGACCGAGGATCGGTAACCACTGCTCCTGTAGGAAATCTATGCAATGAAAAAGTCATCAGGCCTGCCTTTTTTTATCCATTCCTCTCATTCCTCAACTTGAATTTCTTTCCATGCCGTGCTTTCCCACTCCTCAGCCCCCCACCTTCAGATGTCTGTTTCCTTCAGAGCTACAGTATTGTAGCTCTGAACCAGCAAGGAAGAAAAAGCCGATAAAAGATGATACACAACTCTCATTATTCCATAGTTTTCTCTTGGCAGATTTAGAAAGGTCTTGAATGCAAAGAGAAATTAAATCAGCAGATAGGAAGACAGATGCAAAGTCAAATTCAAGATGCTGAAAAGCTGCTTTTCTCCTGAGGTCCTACTCTTCCCTTTGTCCGGAAGACAGGAAAGAGCAGACTGTTCACGACAGAGGAGAGAAAACCTCTGGGGGTCTTTAGGGGGAACTCAATCAAAGAAATTATTTTCCCACAGACCAGAGCCGAACAAACCTTAAGGGCTTTTTCCTGATTGAAGAATAAACCGACTTTTAATTTATGACTTGAAGTGTATATAACAAACTTCCAAATGTTTTCCAGTTCTGCGCATAGTGATGCCCATGTCTTTTCTGTTTGGGTTTGGTTCTCGCCAGCTAATTTAGCTAATGGGCTAAATATTCCTCATGAAGCTGCACCTTAAAAAAAAAAGATATTAAAATGCCTAATTTAAAAAAAGGCCTGCATAATATAACATGTGTGTGCATAGAGAAGCACATGTATTAGAGATAACTTAAAGTTAAGTGTAAGCACACGGTGGGCTGGAGGGACGGGGAAGCCAAGGGCCCCTGTGCAGGTCGCTAGTGAGGGGACAATCGTGTTCGGTGTGAGCAGTGACAATGCAGAGGGTCTGCTGGGGGACACGAGCACACACGACATCACTGCCAGGACATCCTGCTCACTGGCCCTCTGTGGAGCTGATAAGCCACTCTGAATTCATGTTGTTCGTTTAAACGAAAGCCGACTTTTTAACAGGAATAAAGGGCAGGCTAAATGCTTCACTGGGCCAGCGAGTGTGATATCTTTGGGCTGCGTCTCAGAAACTGTACTCCATGGCACCTTGGTTTGTATACACCCCCTGTTTGGGCAGACGGGTTAAATTGTAAAATTAGATGGAAATATTAGCATCTTCCCTTGGCTTCCCCTCGCGGAAGGAAAACTGCAGAGGGAACACAGCTCAAGCATTTCCTTGATGCTCGTAAGTAAATCGTGAAACATCAGGGAATGAGACAGGTTTATGGCTTTCCAGTAAAATGCGATACAACTCGCAGACACTGAGTGATTTCACAGTTACCTTTCCAAGTGCAGCAAACAGAACAAGGGAAAAAAAAACCTCAACACCGTTTGCCTCTTGCTGCTGAAGGCTGGCAATGAAGTTGCAGGAGAAAATAACCTTTGTGACTTCCGAGCCGGCTACCTACGGACCGGAATACCAGCAATAATGAAGCCACGGAACATCTTAGGCAATTTATTAGAGGATTGGTCGCAAATTATTGAGCGCTGCTGGCAAAAAATTTAAAAAAAAAAAAAAGCGATGACTGCTGTTTCAAAGTCAGGGGTGCGGGTGGGGTTTATTTTTCCGTGGTGCCTTTGGCAGCCCCCGCCCATCCCGTGTGCTGCTGCCCTGTGTTATGGAAGAATTAAACTGTTTTCCCCGAAGCCGTCCGTGCCCTCGGTGGGGGCGAGGAGGGAAGGTGCAGACCCCGGGGGAGAGCGAAGTCACCACGGGTAGGTCTCTACCTTGTCGCCGGGCAGAGCCCGGCTGCCTGGTGCCGGACGTCCCACTCCCCGTCCACCCCAATATCATCCCTCTTCCAAGCAGAGACTTCAACGCCCCTTACACTTCTGAGACTATAAAGAAGACGGTTGGAATACAATAAAATACATTAATTCGCCTCTTTTTTGCGCATCTCCCGCACCTGGGCCCGCGGGAAGAGGGGGAAGGTGGAACAACCTTCCACGATCGTCCACTTTAAAATGCGGGTGGACTCCCTCGCATCCTCCCCTCGGGCTACGCGTGGGCAATAACTCTCACGAGTCCCGCTCCAAACGCCGCTGTGAGGTGCCTTTCACTCTTCCCCGGCTCAGCATTCCCCGGCAGCACCCCCGGCGCTGCTCCCCAGCGCTCCCTCTTTTCAAGTTTGGGAGAGGTTCCCGCACCGACGCCTTCAGCAAGGGAGGAGGAGCGCGGAGGGTCAGCGGGCACCCTCCGGGTTGGCAGCCCGGCAGCACCACCGAGCCCGGCTCCTCTTGGCGAGCATCGCGCTTTTCATCTGCCCCCTGCCCGCCCCAACCTTTACGGCTAAACAAGTTCACAGTTTGCACACAGTAAAACGCCGATATTGCGCTTAGTGGCTGCGGAGAAAAGGGTTTTCGCAGGGATCCTCTTAAAAACCCTTTATTTAGTTTCGAGCATTTTCTTCTAATCAATAAAAGTTGTCTGTTATCTCCTGGCGCATTTAGCGGAGAAGTTTATTGCCTGCCCGGCGGATTAAGGGCGAGACAGAAGTGCACCATACATGGAAGGGACTCCCGAGTCCCTAGATCCGAGCCTCGGATTCATAAAATATAACCATCCATTACGTTGCCGATATCTGGAGCCAGCAAATATATACAGACCATAAATTGTCGCCGGGGGGTGCGGGCTGGCCGCGGGCGCGGGGGCTCCGCCCGCCCGCATTCCTGCCCGCGCCGGGGGGGCGCCGAGGGGTCCCCGGCCCATCCATCACCGCCGTTATGACTCTGCGATGCAGCAAATGGGTTCTGTAAAGAGGCAGCGTTTGACAAGGTGGCATGGTTATCCTGTCCAAATGATGCATAATATTAGTATTAGGGCTTAGATCATCGCCTGCTTTTAAAATCATCACCGCTAACTAGGGGTGGGGGGGTCCTGGGGGCTGCAGGAGGCAAAAGTTTCCATGTAGATAATGATTATAGATGGTGGGATTTATGGGGAGGGGTGCGCGCACAAATAAACACGTCTACTGTAGCCAGAGAGAGAAGTCCGATGGTGGGGCCACGGGGCCGACCCCGCCCGCTCCGCCCCGGGTGGGTTGCGGGGGCTAGGGACGGCGGGGGTCGGAGCAATCTACGGCTCGGGGGAGGCCGTCAGGACCTTTCCACCTCCACCCCACCCCGGACAACGCTCCCAAAGGCTTGAGGATAAAGTAGAGGATCTCTCCTCCTCTACTATTAGCCACCGGCGGCTAATCCTCCGCGGCTGCGGTCACAGACACTGGTGGGTGCGGGCGGGAGGGGACTCTGCGGGGATCGAGAAGGGACCCCTTGGGGCAAACGATCCACATTAAGATTTGTCCTTGGAAATACAGTGCTGTGAAGCGAAGTGTACTGGCTGTATTAAGTTCTAGAGAACCGAAGAACTACAGTAAAAAGGCAAGCCGTACGGAGCCAAGCCCCAGCCAGAACCAAGCTCCAGATCCTCTCTGTTGCACCACTGGTAAAAATACTCACTCCCGAGCCGTGCTGAAGGTCTGCAGCGATAAGAAGGGGCCTGTGTTTCAGCTACAGTCTTACCCCTTTTCTCCTCATCAACAGCCCATGTTTGTAGACTAATCTCATTCGGCTTCACCAAGTCATCTTATCTATAGTCACTGTCCTGGGCATCTCTCCTAACATCCAGACAGTTCTCGTTACGGCCAGGAATTTAAAATGCCTATAATCTAGGCACTTTTGCCGAAAAGGTCTTAAAGACATTGATACCCTTCCACAGTCTAGTCATTTATACAGGCAGATATTTGCAATGGACTGCATTTACATATAAATATGCGTGTATGTATGGACATGTCCATACTCCAACACCTATGTACGGATATCCGTATGAGCGTGCTGAAAAAGAGAGTTCCGACATACTTTTACCGTCATTAAAATAATGATGATAATAAAAAAGCTCAAATGGATTTCTTGTAAAACACAGGCTGTAATTCCCTCGAATTATTTTTCATCTGCAACTACATGTTTTGTTTATGTGGTGTCAAAGGACAATGACAAGGCTGTGGGCCAGGTCTTGGGTTCGTCCATGGAAGCATGGAGCGCCCTAGTGACTTGGGCCAGCTTGGGAGCTCATGCATTTTAGCATGGTACCGGGATGTTTTCAGGGAGACGGACCGGCTCCGCGCCGCATTCCATCCTTCTTCTTCTTGCTTTCCAGGGCTGGGCTCAGGCACGGGCTCGGGGGTCCCAATGGAGCTGGGGGGGTCTGTCCCGGTCCCTCACGGGTCGGAGCCCTTTGTAGTCCGGCTTAAATGGGCCAAGGCCGGGCGGGCTCCGGGTTAGGGGACGAGGGGGGAACCGGAGTGCCTTTTCATTTCGTCTGACACTCCGCCTCGGGACCGGCACCAGGGCAGAGCCCGCGGAGTGGTTCAGCAAAGCCCAGTGACGGCGGTGCCGTGAGGAGGATAAAATCCCTGCTCGGTGTGATTTATCTGAACACTTGACTTACACGGTGACACATTACCGGGGAAATGAGGCCGGCGTGATTTGTGTGTGTGTCTGCGAGAGTGTCTCTTCCCCAGCGACCCCTCTTTTGGGCTGCTGGGCAAGAAACCCTCCAACCTCTCTGTTCTCCCCAGCATCCCCATCCTTTCATCACCCCCAAGCTGCTATACAGGTGACCGACCAAGCAGACAAGGGTGGTCACGAGCACTCTCTTTTGGCCGCCGAGGAAAGCAACTGGTCGTCGCGAGGAGAGGGGAAGAGCAGGCGATGGCACGAAGGCCGTGAGAGATGGCCTGGGACCAGGCATAACTGGAGGGGTGTGATGGCTAGAAACCTTTGATTTAGGGTTTGCCCGGAGAACGGGGGTGGAGGAGGGTGGCCCGGGTTTTTTAAGGCAAGCAGAAATTTGATTATAGCGTACGGCACAGCTATGATTTGCGGTGAGCGGATTTCATTAGCTACGGCCGTCTGAGTCTCGGAAAAGCTGTTCAGATCCTCGGGGCCGGGAATGAAGCTGACCCCAAGGGCGGGCGGTGAAAGTGGCTCGGCCGTGGCGCCGATTCTCCGGGCTGGGGAGAGCGGCGGCAGCTCCGCGCTGCTGCGGGAACGGGGCTGGCATGGCCGGGCCCTGCCCCGGCCGCTCCCCTTCTGCCCGGGATCGCCCGTGTGGGCGCTTTCCCCGCTGCCCCGGCGGACAGGGACAGCCCTGCCCCCTGTGCTTGCTTTCCGCAGGGGGGGCGTGAGTCACAGGGCTCCTTTCGCCCCGCCTCCACTCGTGTCACCTGCCGCAGCCACCACCGGGGCGGGAGGAGGGGAGTTGGCCCTTCTCGCTGCGGGGCTCACCTGCGGCGTTTCCACTTTGGCTGAAGATGAAGATGGTGGGTGATGATGGTGGAGGCAGCAGCGGGCAGGAGGTGCCCGGAGCGGCGGCGCAGCCAGGCCCGGCCCGTCGGGGGCTGTCGGGCTGCCTGGATGGCCGCCGGCGCTGCAGTGGGATCGGCTCTAATTGCCGTCAACGAATGTCACCGGCAGAAGGAAAAACAAAAGCTGCCTCCAAAGATCGCGGAGCAGCATTTGGCAAGGCTCCTAAAGACACCAATTAGCAAAGGCTAAATCCATTAATGAAGTGGCGGCTCTCTGGTTTCAGCCAGGTGGTGCAGATCAGAGCGCCTGTATCTGCAGCAGAGCCCCGCTTCCCTCCAGCCGGGACCTCACAGCAAACCTCCACATCAATAATACGCTTAATGGATCTCATTAGGGCTGGGGCCGCGAGTCCCGGCCTGGGAGCGGGGGGATGCGAAGAGCAGGAAGGCAGTGCTCCCCACGCCGCGAGGGGACGGACCCTGTTCCCTCGGGGGGCGATTGGCGGCCGGGCCGCCGCTCACTCCGCGGGTTCCCTCCACTCCCCGCTGCCCGGCTGAGCTTGTGGGTTTGCACGAACTGCATTTCTAGGCGGTTCTTTCCGAGATAAACGGGACCTTGGCATCGCCTCACCAGGGTCTCCATCCCACAAGCCACACACCTCCCTTTAATCAGAGCCACCTCTGCCCGCCGAGCCGCGAGTATCCGCGGCCGGGCGGGCTGCGGAGGGCGGCGGTGCTCTCGCAGCACGCACCCAAGCCGAGGCTGTGAAAGGGGAGGGGAAGGGGCTTCTGCAAATTCATTTAGAAAGAAAAGCGTCCGGACCACACCTCTGTAAAAAGGGACTGGGGAAAAGGGAGAAAATATTTCCGCTTCAGCTGGAGAAAATCATAAAAAAGAAGGGAAGAAAGGAAAACCGAAGTAGTATAAACCTGGCCGAGGTGAGCTAGCATATTTAGCTAATGTAGGTGGACTATGGAAAAGAGACCTCATATTTCTCTCCGAGGAGCCTCTCCAGGTCCGCAGCCGAGAATACACACAGCAAACGTTGTGCTTGAATTATAGCTGAGGCTTTGCTTTATTTGAATCCACTGGTGTTTATTTAAGAAAGTGAATAAAGGTTTTGTGTAAACAGCCATTATTTCTGATGAGCGCTCAACAGCAATAAGAAGGGGGTGGTTTTTTTAGTCGAGATTGTGGCAAAAGTTGACATTTTGGAGGTTGCAGTTTGTCTTGCCGACGCCAGGCAGTCCCGAGGCATGAACTGCAGGGAAAGCTGTGTGTGCCTGCGAGTGTGAAACGGCGATGCCGAGCGAACTGGGGTCTGAAAACAATTATTTTTTAAGACATCAGCTTAAAGCCCGACATTAAAATAAAATAAAAATATTTTCCTAAGGAGCGGGGCCGGTCTCGCTCTGCTAACAAGGGAGGCGAACTCAGGTTTCGCTGCCGCAGGCTCCGCGCCCACGGGGCTCTGTGGGGAACAGCACCGAGCCGGGGGGCCGCGGCGGATACCCTGTCCCCGCCGGGCAGGACAGCGGCGGAACCCCATGCCAAGTCCTCGCCCGCCCGCCCTTTTGCACCGTATATCGCTTGATTAAAATATTGCTTCTGTTTTTTGTATTATTGTTGTATTATTGTTTTGGGTTGTTTTTTTTTTCTTCTAATGTGGCTATTATTTCTGAGGTTGAGTCGGGTCTCTGGTGATGGGAAGTCTCTAGTAAGAAATCGGGCGAAAAACAAAAGTATCTCGTTGGACTTCCTAACGCAGCACCCGGGAAAGGTGGGCTTGTTAGCAAGCTGCTCCCGGGGAAGAAGGCCGGCCGGACCTAGCTCTGATCAGCCCGGCTGCTCATCTATGTGAGAACGGATGCCCCCAGACAGGGCTGGGATATCGAAGCGGCACGGCGAGGCCTCCCGCTTCAGTATTAATCCGATTTCCCATACATGCCACGCAGGAGGAGGCAGGAAAACCTCTGTTCTCCGTGCGGCAGCGTGTTTCGCTCCCGCTTCTTGGTCTCACGTACAACTTTTCATCTGATATCAGCGCGAAAATTCTCTGCCCGGCGAACGGGTGGGGAAGAGAAACAACGAAGCGAGTTTGTGGGGAGAGTCTGCTCCGGCCGGAACCACGGAGACCGGGCCAGAGCCAGGGAAGTCCCTGCCGGCCCCTCCGCGGGGACCCGGGCCCCGCCGCGACACCCCGCTGTCACCCAGCCGCCCCGCGTCGGGCGGGCACAGCGTGAGGGGTTTGCGGTGCCCGGCACAGATCTGGAAAGAATCACAGAGGATTTAGGGAAGGTGAAGAGACCGCCCGGAGAGGATTTAGGGAAGGTGAAGAGACCGCCCGGAAAATTCCTGCCCCCGACTGAAACACCGTCGAGGGTTTTCGGGTCGGCAGTAAAAAAGTGGGCGGCTCTGGTTCAGAGACAACCAGCATCAAAAGCCTTTAGCGTTACCTGGCCATAATAAGCAAACAAAATAGACGCACCCCCAAGCTTTCTTTGACCTGTCATGGGAGCGAGGGTGTTGCATTGCACTACGGACATGTCGCCCTCGTCAGACAACGGCGTTGGAGCTGCCTGCGCTCACGACCATGTCCCAACTTTTTCCCGCAGAAATCGAGCAGTAACTGCAGCCTCGAGGGACGGGGGAAACTCCCTTCCCTGTAGAGATGGGAACAAATCCCTTCACGGGCGCATCTTTCCTCAAACTCGTTTTCGTGGCTTTGCTCTACCTGCACGTGTACAGCGGGAGCAAACTCGGGAGAAATAGTATCCATTTTCCCTGTAGCCGGGGGAAAGGAAGAAACCCATCCTCCCGGCTCCGCCACTTGGCCCCTTGGCCCGAACAGCACCCGAGGTGCACGGAGCACAAAAAGCGGGCGCAGGACGAAGGAATTTTATCTCATCTCTTCCATTCCGATCTGAGCATCTTTCACCAAAGCTCGAGTTCCAACAGCATTATTTCCCCCTCTTTTGTCGCGTTATCTTAAAAATGATGCCATAAAGGCATTGCCCCGCTCTCTCCCCAACCCCAAGTCCAAGCGGGCATTGCTCCCGTTATTTGGGGAGGCCGAGGTGGAGAGAGCCTGGCCTCTCGCAGCCAGCCCTGCGCTTGGAGGAGACGCAAATTCCCAAGGTAGAGAAACTCCTTCCCGACGCGCTTTTGCTTTCTCATCTGACAAGAGCCACTCCAAAACCCTCTCCCCTGCACGGGTTAGTCTTCAGGAAGCAAACTCAAGAGGCAAACAAATTCCTACGGTTCCGTTAGCCGCACCACGGTGGTTTATCAGAGGAGAAACAGTCGTGTTTCGCTGGGCATCTCTCCCGCGACTTCCCTGGCATCCCGCGCTGATGGGCGCAGCCGCTTTCTGGGGTTGAAAGCGAACCGCGGGGCCCACACCGTGCCCGATAAGCCGTGACACCCCCTCGTTTCCTCCCTGGCAAGGTTTTAGAGGCAGAACATTAATTGACAAGCCCCTTCCAGATAATTTCTTCCCCTGTCCCACTTCTCTGTCCCAAGAGGGGTCGTGCAGGGACGGCGCTTCGGGAGGACAGCGCGGGCGCTGCGGGCACCCAGGAATGCATCAGAACTTTGTGCGCGCCCTCCTTGGAGATCACCCTGCCTGTCGTGGCTCTGCCCTCTCT
Organism: Picathartes gymnocephalus; assembly: GCA_013390045.1. Lineage (NCBI taxonomy): Eukaryota > Metazoa > Chordata > Aves > Passeriformes > Picathartidae > Picathartes > Picathartes gymnocephalus. The sequence continues at coordinate 333,277 of WEKY01023714.1, forward strand.
GTTACATGTTTTTTACCAATTCAACCGACCCTTCTTCGTCCGGTAAGATGTCTCTTGGCCGGCCATATGCCCCAGCTCCTTCTTCCCAAGGCTTCTGGCGGGGGAATTCTGTCGGCGTTTCCTTCCCCTGTCCTCGGGGCTTTGCTCCCGCTAGCCAGAATGGCCCCGAGGAGAGCGTACTCTCCGGAAAACCCCCCCGGCCCCGAAGGCTTTCTCGCCTGAGCCTTTAGAGAAGTAGCAGGCGAAGGCCAGACGTGCACCCGCCTCCGCCTTGCTGGAGGACACCGGCGTTTTTCCGGTCTTTTGCTTTATACCTCCGTCTCCCCTTTCTTTCTAGCGGTGTCACAGACTCAGTGCCCATCGGCCGAGCCTGGGGGGCCGGCTCAGCTTCTCCTGCCCTTCCCTGCCTCCGTGAGCAGGATCGCGGCCCCCGCGGATTTCTGTGCCGAGGCAAAAACCTCGCTTCCCAAAGGGAAGGACAGGGGCTGCTCACCACCGCGGCTTTCGCTCTAACCCGTGCTGCTTGGCAAGGGAGGAGGGAGAAGCAGGCTGCCCCAGAAGCGGTCCCCGGGAGGGACGGAGCAAGGAGCAGAGCTGCGCTTTATGTTTTTCCGACGACGAAGCCAACTACGAACCCGAGCGGAGCCGTCGGATCCCGGCCTGGACCCCCGGGGAGTCCCGGTGGAGCCGCCCGGTCGCACGCACCGGGAAGAGCACCCAGCCCCAGCAGCACTCACCGGGATAAGGGGGAGAATCCGCAGCATCCCGGTGCTCGCCCTACCCCCACCCCGCCATCGGGCTCCTCGCCGAGCTCAGGGCCTGCGTGACGTCACAGCGCGCCCCCCGGAGCCCCACAGCCGCGCCGTGACGTCACGGAGGTTTGCGGAGAGGTGCGCGGAGAACCGGAGCGACAGCAAAGCACAGCAGAGCAAAGCGAAGAGAAGCAAAACAAAACAAACAGGCCACGTCCTCTCCCCGCGTCCCAAAATTGCCCCGCCGGCTCGTGGCAGGGTCCTGGCAGTCGCGGGCGGTCAGACGGCCCAGCCCTGCCTGGCACCCGTAATCAAAAGCCACCTCACACGGCACAGGCACGCGTGGGACTACGGATGTCATCGGTGACTTTCTTATCGGGGGCACAGCTTTGCGTCATCAAATCCAGTCCTTGTCACTGCCGTCATTAAAAAAAAAAGGAGAAACAAAAAAGGAGAAAGCTGCCTGGGGAGGCTCCGAGGCGAGGAAAGGCAGCTGCTGCCTTCGTATGGGGTGAAGAAAGCTGGGGCAGCCACGCAAGCCCTCGCCCCTGGTCAACAGACTGACGTGGGTACAAACCATAGCAAACATTTTATTTACAGGAGTTATATATATATA
>WEKY01023714.1:341301-355039 GCA_013390045.1 Picathartes gymnocephalus
TTTTTTTTTTTTTTTGTCTTCCTCGAGGCCGACAAGGGAGGTGGAAAAGAATTATTCGAGTTCTTACGAGGGGAAAATAGAAGTATTAAGCCCGAGGCTCTGTAGCTCTCCCGTCCCTACTCGAGGGCACGGGACTTGGAGCATCCCGGAAAGGGCCGGGCGCTGCCTGCCAGCGCCCCACGGGGAAGGACGGACAGCCCTCTCGGCCAAATGCCCGCCCCGTCCAGTTCCCCGGCGAGCTGCGGGCAGGTCGATCCCACTGATCCCGCGGGGATGCTGGCAGCCCGAGCCCCCGGCCACCTCTCCCGGTCCCCGAAAGGTGCCCGAGCCCGACGGGGCCTGTTCACCCCACTGGGGGCTCGGGGCTCCCCGTCACTGCAGGCAGCGCTCGGCAGCCCAGCCGCGGGGTGATGCGGAGCCGGGTTTACCCCTCCGAGCCGGCCCAGGATGCTGCCGGAGCGGCCTCCAGCCCTCCTTCTCCACCGCCCGCGGCCTGAGCCTTGCCTGTTGGATTTCAGGCTTCTGTATGTGCTCTGATCATTCCTGTATTTGTGTCTAGAAACGTATATGTGCGAGACATGCAAAAAAAATTTTAAAGTTAAAATCTATTTTATCTCCCTGTAGGAGTACTTGTAAAATTAACTGTTTAATCCTCATGAGAAGGTCTCCAGGAAGAAGGTTCGCCAGGGTGGCGTTAGCGGGACCTCTGTACTCCTGCCCCGGGTGTCCCGCGGAGCCACCCCCCGCCCCGCCCGCGCTGCGCAGCGCCGGGCACCCCCCAAAGCCCGTGCTCTGTCGCCACCTGCCGAGTCCCTGGGATGGGGCTTCCCCATCCTCCCAAAACCTCCCACTTCCAAAAAACCCACTCCGGGGGCCCTGCGGGCAGCGGGCGAGCAGGTTTGGGGGGCCCCTCCCGCCGCAGCCGCCCCGGGCTGGGGCAGCAGGGTGGGCAGGGGCGCAGTGCGGGAGCCGGGGGCTTCCCGGCGGCTGCCGCCGGTGCTTCTCCCGCACCGCCGCGGGAAGCGGGGAGCGCTGCAGCGGGGCCTCCCCCCTGACCGCGGGTCGAGAGCCCCTGTCGGGACCCGCCGCTGGAAGCGGCCGCAACCGCTGCCGCCAGGCTGGAGGGGCTTCCCCCAGCTGAGCACAGCCCGTTATCTGAAATGCTCAACAGCAGCGCAGGCAGGAACTGCCCAGAACCACAGGCGAACCCAGTGACTAAATTGGTCAACCCCTTGACGTTTCCTTTCCATTGTTTCACGCGTTATTTAGTTGAATACCTGTGTCAGTAAGTCACGACTAATGTTATGTCGTCTGCTGAGCAGCCGTGGAAGGCTTTGGAAAGCAGGCGGGATCTGGGTTTCCGTGCGGTAGGGCAGGATTTCAAGCTGCCTGAGGGTGTATTTTCACTGCTGTTTAAATTTGAGTCAGAGTGTGCTTTTGGAGAGAAGCGCCTGATACTCCTCACCTGCAGCTTTGCAACAAGGAGAGGTTTCGGGGTGCACACCCAGGAATCCTAGATGGGAATTGAGTCCACAGGGCATGCTAAAATTGCTCTGAAGCAAAATTCTTCTGAAATGTCTATATTATAGTTGTCTGAAAACTCCATGGGATTTTCTGCGTGTGAGCAGTCGCAAGAATTGTCCATATGTTCCAGCAGAATAGGTCCCATTGAACGGGTCCATATGTGAGAGCGGACCAAAGCCTGAAGCTCCCAGCTCCAGGAACACCACACCAGCCACTGAGCTGGAGACTTGTTCTCACACTTGCACATTTGCATGCTGTGGCTTTCTTTCAACTGCTAAAACTGTTTTCTGAGGAAACACATTAGAGCATGGGAAGCTGAGGGATTTCACGGGGAGAGACTTTTCGTAGTGCCCCAAATGCTGTGTAGTCCCTCAAGTCCCTTCAGACAGAAAGGGGACCTGAAAACACTAATTTACCTCTGCTCTTGAGTGCCTGGCTCAGAGATCTGGGATGTCTGGGATGTGGGAGGGCAATGCATCTTTCCACAGCCATGCACACAAAATAAAGGAATGATCTCTCCTTCCTTTTTTTTTTTTCTTGTGTGTGCGTGTGTGTAAAGCTGCAGATTCATAAATCTTACAGAAGGGTCAGGGTAAGAAATGTCAGCTGGAGTGAAGCGCCTCTTCATAGTCCCCAGGAAAGGAGGCTCCATTCTGAGGAGCAGCAGGATCAGAACACTTCCTTCCTTGGGGTTTCCTACGGGTTAGAGCAGGCAGGTTCTGCCCACTGTGCTGGCATTTGTGAATCCCACTTTTAGGCACCTGATACAGTGCTGGGAGATGGGCACTGTGAGCCTGCAATGCCGTGATGGTTTAAGCTGCTTGAAGTTACAAGTGCCAGTCTCCCATTCTTGCTACATTCCAGCCTGCCTGTTCCTATCCCTGGGGATGTTAAATTAACTTTGCCAGTAAGAAAAGTTTCATACTTCCATAGTACCCCAAACTACCTTCTTTATCACGTGGCTAGGGTGAGGGTGCTGGGGGAAACATGCATTTGGGGGACAGGCTAGCAGGACTGCTGTGCCCCTCTTCTAGTCTGCTCTAATCTCTCATCAGGTCACCCATTAATTTAAGCACGGCTTCTTGTAACTGCTTTCTGCATTCTAAAATGGGTCCTTCTTGCATGGAGAGCCCCTGAGTTTGTTTTCCTTTCCATCAGCATCATATCATATACACCATCCAACCATCCTTATTTCATAGCTTACTCCACCTTTACACTGCAGTCAGACCATGATCTGCTTGCAGGGGGACTTATCAAGGGCCAGTTGTGATTTTCCAGGCCTCACCAACAGAGAGGTCTGCAGAGAGCTGGTGTACAATTAACCCTCTGGTGGCTGATTAAAGGTGACAGGACATGCAGAAGTGCTGACCCCCTGCTCTCATGTGCAGCCACCCATCAGGGAAGCATTTGCTTGCACACGCTGGATTTAGTTGGCAGAGTGCACAGAGATGGAAAACAAGCACCACTGCGTAAAATGAAGGTGATTTGACTCTCAGTGAGAAAAGATCATCCACAGGTTTTTCCTAAATCTGACAGGAGAGTGTAATTTCACCTGTTTTCGGCTCAGACCCAAATGGGTAGCTCCTTAATTGAGGAAAACTACTGCTGCTGCTGAGGTACCCCTGCCTCAGAGTACCTCAGTTCAAGCTGTATATTTAAATGCAAGTACAGATGAAAACTGAATGGGTGGGGTTTTTTTATTCCCATAGTGGATCATCACTATGATTTTGTCAGAACAATCCCAGTCTATTTCCACAAAACCTGGCTGATGCCTTAGGCCCTTTGCTTCTCCAGAAGCAGTACGTTAAAGTTACTGCACAGAAAAGCTGTTCAATATTGAAGAAGAAAATGCTAATAACTGCCTAATAAAAGTCTTAGTAAGAAACAGTTTCCTCCTTCTTGCCAACAGTGGTCAAAAATGTGGACAAGCTGGAAATAAAGATATCAGAATGCAGATGCTTAAAAGGCAAAATCAACCCCATAAGGAAGTCAAGTTTCTAGAAGAAAATTACTCTGTAAAACCCATCTGGATTTGAGAATAGCCATTGTTTTTCTTCTACCCCTCCTTTCACGTTCAAGGTGGATTTAAATGCAGTAGGTACATATCAGCCCAACTTAAAAACCAGTGCTTTCCTTGCTATTAGCATATATAAAATAATAATGTCATTAACGACCTTTAAAAAAGGCCCATTTTAACCTTTTTTTGCCCTAGGGAGATTCTTCCTGGTGGATGCCAAATGGGAGTGCCAGCCAGAGGAGTTTTATGGGCCCATAAATAAGCATGCCAGACTATACAGTGTGTACATAGTACCCTCCAGAGCTGCTTCCCTCACTGGAACCGAATCTGCCCTAAATAAAGTCCAGCCATCGCTCGGGCAGCTCACAGATTCCCTGTGCCAGGCTCCAGCAGGTCTTGGAAGACCCAGGTCACCTCCCTGTGAGACACCCAGGAGGGCGGGCAGATGCTCTGGGAGCTGAGGAGGGTGGTGTAAGGTACTCCCTTGCCAGCTGCAGGTCTGGGATGCTGCCTTCAGCAATGGCCACTCCTCCACGCCTTCGGCAAATGGAAAAAAAACCAGAGGAGGCGCAGTCAACACAGCAATGCTGCACACAGGGGAAGTAATTTCCTACTGATACCTCTAACACATCATTTTGTATCTCAGTGCCTGGGATCTGGTTACCTTTATCTTAGCCAAAAGACTGTAGCATTCATAAAAGGTATTTTGCTTTTATTTCTCTGGGAAAATTTTATCATGAGATTTTGATTATCTGTCCTGTAGCAGTAAATTCCAAAGTCTCATTATCTCCCATGTCTGCCTTCTCTGTCCTGTCCTTAATTTCTTTCCCCCGGTTTCTCTGCTCCTTGAGGCATCCATTCATCTTGGAATTGTGAAATGGAGAGAAGAAAAAAGGAAAGGCTGACCAGTTTTTCCTTTCATTTGTCACATTGTCTAACCCAAATGTTTGCCTTTGCCCCCCAGATGCATAAACTCCTTTCCAAGCCAAGATATTCTCATTTTCCCAGCTAAGCAATCCATTTCATTTTGGGGCCACACTGAATGGTAACATGAATCTCAACACTTTTCAAGTCTCAGCCTAACTTTGCAAGGAATAAAGACATCAGAGACAGTCTCATTACTGAGATCTTTCCCAAACCCTAACGAAGCAGCACCCTCTAGTGCAAGCCGACAATAAAATCCTCAGTCACAACAACCCTCCTTGGGTCACATTCGGCGCGGGTGCATTGCCACTGGAACGGATGGACGTGAGCTCAGCCACAAGGTTTTACTCTTCTTTCTGAAACTTTCTGAGATTTCCTCCCTAGGATCCCCATGGATGCTTTGGGCACCCGTTGGACGTTGAACGTTCCCAGGGCTCTGGCAGACGCAGGCAGCAGCGCTGCCTGCAGGCAGGAGGCAGGGATGGCTACTGCGCCATGCTGCTTTCCTTTCTGGGGAATACGGCCACCCACCAAAGTACGGAAGTAGAGAAACATTCCCTGTAAGGAGTCTGCCTCCCATCTTGGGTGTTTTGAGACATGTGAGAAGTATCCTACCTGGTTTGAAAGGACCAGAGGCCAAAGGGAAGGTGAAAAGGGGTGGGCTGATGCAGGGAGGGGGCTCCCAGCCGCGGGCTGGGCTGCAGGAAGCAGGGCTGGGTGTGGGGGGGGACTGGGACTTTCACATGGAGAAAGGCACTGGTTTCTGGGAGTGCTGGGCACTAACCAGGTATGAAAGCTGAGGCTGAAGCCAACATGGTGTTGTATTACTTCTGGCACAATTTGCTTTCATTACTAGCAATTTCCATACGTTTCATCAGTTTTATTGTTGTTAGGAGGAAGGAGAACAAGAAAACGACACAATTTTGGCAGACCCTGAGCAGGGGGTGACCTACGGGGTGAGCAGGGGGGAGCGGGGTCATTCCTGGATGCCATCGGCCACAACACAGAGCCAAGTTAACCATGTCGTGTCCCGCACAAAATCCCACTGCCCCAGCACACATCTGGGGGTTTTATAAAAACACGGACCTCCCCTCTCACGCTCTAAAAATAACATTGAGTAAAAGGCTACTTGAGATTTTGTAAAAATGAAAAGAAACCATACCTGCTTAACCAGAGGTGGGAATTTTGTCCAACATTTCAAGGCTACACTTTCCTTTCATTAGGAGCTGGACGGAAGCTGCAGTGCTTAAGGCAGGGAAGGAGAGTAAATCCCTCAGTGTCAAAGCGAGGTGATGATGAGGTTTGGGAGCCACTGTGTGCCTGCACAAACACAGGGGTTGGCATTCACCCCAGGCACATGCAGCTCCCTGCAGAGCAATACCAGAGCCCTGGGGAAAGCAGGCGAGGCACCGGAGCTAATGACTTGTGTGGTGGTTTCACCCACTTCCAATGCTTCTGCTTTTTTAACGTACCAGGCACACTGTGAGACCAGCTGTGGCTTCAGTGTTAAAGGGAAATGTAGGAACTGATGCTTCTTCTCAAGACATGAGAAATAATATCTGGAGTGGTGATTTGTTTTTGGGGAGGGCTATTTTTAGTCTGACAACAAGGAGTTCCACAGAGCAAGGTTGAACCATGTGGGTAAGGGAGTGGAGGTGGCCTGAAGCCATCTCAGTGCTCTCCAAACGTGAGGCTGCCCTGAGGAGGACGCAGGGGAGAAGAGAGGGAGGGAGGCTGGACCCCTTCTCTCACCCAGCCTGGGTGGGGGCCTGCGGGAAACACGACAGCAGCATTTTGACCCTGGGCCAAAGCACTGCTCCAGTTTTCTGGAGCATCTCTTCCGCTCATCACCATTCCCTACCAGCTCTGGGGGCTTCTGTACAGTGGCTGGATACAGTTCTCCTAGACTGGAAAGGGGATATCTTACAGCAGACACAAAAACCCATCGGCCTGGAGGGAAGAAACGCCTCTCTACCTTCTCCATCTCCACACTGTATTTTACTATTCTCTCCAAATGAAGCAAACATCATTATTTCCCATTAGGTGTTGCTGGTGCAGGAGTATTTCATTGAAAAATGGTTCTTTAATGCTAATGGGAATTATATGCCTAGCGTGATTTATATTAATAAGGCATGTGCAGTTCCTTAGTACATTCAGACCCAGATGGGAAATGGATTTTTTTTTCGTCGTCCCACACAACATCTGATGAAGTGCTCCAAGCATACAATTTAACAAGCTATTCTCCTCTGGCCGTACAGATGAAAAACAGTCCGTTGTGTCAACTCCTCAGATGCCTATTTTTACACCTTCTGTTTGTTCTTAGTTTGACGTTGTTAATCACGGTCCCACCAAAGCCCCATTGTTCAGCTCTTCAAGAAGAATGTTGTTATATTGACTGTTTGTGCGTCAGCCCAGCTCTCTCTGGAGCTGCACTTGGATGAAATTAGATAATTTCCATTAGGGGAACAGGCATTATTAGTCCCCAATGCCAAATTGAAAAGAGAGCCAAGATTACTATTTCTGGCCGTGTTCACCTCAGGAAGGAACCTTCTCAGCTTTAATGGGATTTTGCTATTGTTGGTTGCCTTCTGTTTGACACTGGGCCAGCAGGGTTGAAAATTGTTTAGAAAGCTGCATGAAATATAATAGAGCCCAAGCCATTTGCTGCAGCACATTCCATCATGATGTTTATTTTGAAAAAAAAAAAAAAAAAAAGAGAAAAAAAATTATTGTCCTTGGCAGTGAAAAAAAATCCCACTAACTTGACTTGCAGAACATATGCTTCTTGTTGCTGTTGTGCTTTCACAATGTGCTGCCAGGACTGGCACGTTACACGGAGAAGTGATAAATCTAATATTATTTGTAATGATCTCCAGGACTTGTAGAAGCAGATCACAGGCACAGGCGGCAACTTTATAACAAGAAAACAAGGCGAGGGATGATACCAGGTCAGGCCCAAAGGAAGAAGTCAAGTCCCACCTTTGGCAAGAAAATGGTGAGTCCTCATGTTCTGCTGCTCGGCTTTCCCATCTGTAAAATGGGGTCAACATGTCTCCCACATGAAGAAATTAGGAGGACACGTGCTCCCTGAGCACTGCCTTTGTGGGTGCTGGGGGTCATCTGAGCCAGGCTCAGCCCCTCCCCAGCCCCAGGGACACAGCCCTGCCTGTCCCACCGCCTGCCTCTCCCCAGCAGCGGCCGGGCTCTGCTGTTGCTGCTATTGCTTCGAGGGCAGCTCCTTTTTCTCCCCTGTGTCACGCCCCTCACCATCACCTGCGTGAACACCTCCCCTGCATCTCAGGATGCTGATCCTTGACATCCAGTGTGAGAGTGGGGATGGGGGCTGAACTCTTGCTCAGCCCCAAATTCCTCATGGGCTTCTTTCTGCTCCACGTAGCACTGTTTTGTTCTTGCAGTACTGTCTTAAAATAATTATTAATGAAAGCACAGTTGACTTTGGAGAAAAAGTTTCTGGTTCCTTGACATTTCCAACGTGTAAGCTGTCTAAAGGTATTGAAATGCAAGACATTTTTGGGATGAGATCAGAATCCAAAAACACATTTTCCCACCGAGCCTCTTCAGAGCCAGACACACCTTTGCCTCACTTTACCCCTTGTCTCTTCAAGCCCTTAAGAAGCTGAGCAAATAGAGCAAAGTTATCCATCTTTAGAAAAATAAATACAGCAAGCAATCTTCAAAGGCTTCAGATGAGGATCCACACAACAATGCCGGTGTTATCCCTGGGCAATAAACCAGAGCACTCCTTTGTTTATATAACCTAGTGTTTACTTCTATTTTAACCAACAAACATTGACTGATTGCATAGCCTTGGCTCGAAACCATCTGACAAATAATTAAAAATACAATTAGGCTAAAAGAAAAAAACAAACCCAGGGCAGACGCCGGCCGATACATTTCCTCCACACGAAGCTGCCACCCGCCTGCACGGAGCTGCTGAGACTCAGCCAGAGCACAGCAGTGATTGTCCCCAGCAGAACTAATTCCCAGGGCCCTGCCCTGACCCGGGGCATTGGCCAGTCCCAGGGCCTGCCCCCATGGAGGCTCTCATGGCACTGAACTGGCAGGTGCAGTTCAGATTTGGCAGACGCTGGGCTAGGATGATCCATTTCTGTGCTTGCTCATCTCCCACACCCTCTGTCCAGTGGCACTGGCATTTTTAGGAGAGGTCTGAAGCTGACCCCAGGATATCCCTGTCCAGAGCATCCTTTGGCATCCACCTAACACAGGAGAGGTTTTGGGCAGGCTGTGGGAGATGTTGCCCCTTCATCATAAGGTTTGGCAGCTGGGCTCCTGCAGGAGGTTTGTCTCCCTACAGCTCCAAGTGCCACCACATGGGTCAGCCACTGGTTTTGCAGCCAGTAGGGAACAAACTGGTCCCAAACTGGACCTGTTGTGGAAAGCCACTCCTGGTGGCTTGCAGAGGCACCTGTCCCCCCCAGATCCCATCATAATTGCCACCCTGGGCAACTACTGGCAGTGAGGTTCTTGGTATTTGGGCACATGTGTGTGAAGTTTATGAGTTCCAAATGGGAATGTCCAGATATTGCCCAGGTCCCCATTTTCACCCCTCAATTAACTGTGGAACTGACTCAGTGATTGAAATGTCCAGAAACCGTAGGTTAGACAGAAAATTATCTGTTTACAAGGCTGGAGGATCTCATCTTCACCCTGGCTATCTCTTCACTTGAAGCATTTGTCTTCTCACCAGCCTTTTTATTTTTTTTTCTCTTCATGCTGTGAAATGTTCATTGTCTCCCACCAAAGAAAGTTTGATAAGGATCTTGCTGAGAGTGGCTTTTAGGAAAACCCTTTGCTCCAAAAAGGAACCAACCATTGTAGAAACCAGCACTTCAAAGTTATAGCAGTATCTTGTTTTTTGTTCCAAATAAATAAATAAAATGAAGATGAACAATGTGTTTCCATTTAAGGAGGAGTGTGGGAAAATCCAGGTCTCATCAGACTGGGAAGCAGAGTGGTATATGCTGACTAAGAGACTGGAAATAGCACGGCTGTCAATTGAAGGAATTCAGGCTTGAATAATCACATCGGGCAGGCAATGTCAGATGGGAACCATGGCCCCAAACCTGCCCATTTGAACTCCTCAGGATTCACATGAGGAAACACACATTGGCTCCACATGTTGCTTGTGCTTCCCCGGGAAACTCAGCGCTGGGCCTTCCCTGCACCGAGCCGGGAGGAGCGTGGATCCACCCGGACACCCACCACAAATCTACTATTCCAGCACTGGAGAGCATGCAGATCATATGTGCCACATTATGCTGCAACCAAAGCTGGTGCCAGCCCTTCCAAAACCCCCTCCCTTGTCTTCAGAGAGCTTTGAGTGGGAGCTCACTGCCTTATTGCTCAGCCTAATCCAGCCGGCAGCACTTTTGTTTGCATTTGGGACCAAGGCCCTGGGTGACAGAGGGACTGCAGGTCTCTACCTCTTCCTTCACAAAGGCATTTTCTGCTCCTCACCTGGCATTCCTTGATGCGTGCCCAGCCTCAGTTGGATGCCTCAGGTCTAAGAAAAGTGCAGTTTTTTTCCAGCATGATCCATTGTCAGGATGGCAGCTGTTTCCCCTCCTCTCGTTTGCGCTCCAGGATGCTGCAACCTGTGTCATGTCTCCATCCTGTACTGCCAGTGCCCCCAGCTCAGCCCAGCCATCAAGGATGGTCCAAGCATCCCTCACTGTTTTCTTTTATGTCTAATTAACCTTTTTTATTTTTTTATTAGCTGTTGAGGAAGGGAGAAAAGAACAAGAGAGATCCCATCCTTTGGTGCTGTGGGACTTGGTGCTGTCTTAATAACAACAAAATATTGGAAAGGAAAAAAAATTGCAGTATATCGGCATGTTTTTAAGGTTGGTGGGAAAAAAAAGACCTCTAGTCCCAGTGGTATCAGCGAAGAAAATGTCCATTGGATTCTAGTTCTTAAAAAAAATATCTGAGTCATGCAGAAAGCGCTGGGCTTGGGTAATGTGTGGTTACTGGAGTGCTCAGTGAGGGGGAAGGGAAACACATGGCCAGCCCAGAGCCTCGTCACAGCCTCATGAAAATTAACACGTCTGTGTTCTCTAGGAGGAAGGTGGTGCATGCCCAAGGGAAAAGGGAAAAAGACGGGGAGGAAAAGAATGAAAGTTTTGCTTCCATCCCACTCCACGCCTGCTAAATTTAGCCCTTCATCTGCTGAAAAGAAGAACTAGAAATCCCTCTCCACCTGGCAGGACAATTTTTCCCCTGGTTGTCAAAGTCTGGAAAATAGGCGTCTGCACTGCAGGAATTTTTATATATAGCAAAAGACAGTTAAAACGTTATTGCCTTTCCCACTATCTTATGGACATTTACATGAGTCCTACAATCTGTACTCACAAGGAAGTCTATTTTCCAAAGGTAGGTTCAGGCAGAGACCCTCCATATCTGCAGGGAGAGGCTGCAAAGTACACATACACCCACATACTCAAGCATGAGCAAAAGACAGCACCACAGCAGAGAGCTCAGAGCACCACACAGTCACCTTGCTCAGAGGATGGAACCAGAACCATGGGAGAGGAGGAATGGGTTCAGATAGTTCACTCTTTTCTGGAAAGAGGCTTCTTTGAAGGTAGGAAAACCACAGAGACAGAATCACAGAATCACAACCCACAGCCCTGTTCCAGAGAGCCAAGGGAAATCAGCCTGAGCCCAGAGCAGCCTGTTGGTCCTTCCAGCCTTTCCAGATGGTATTTATTTCTTCTTATGGTTAAAGGTCCAGCATAGTGTAGCTTTTGTTTTGATGGTTACATGAAAACACAGATTCTCCTGATTGATTTAGGAGCTCATTCCTCAGGTCGAGTCTTACTGCTGGTGTCTTAATCCACTCCCAGCTACAAGTGAACTTCTTTACCAAAACCATCCAATTTTTCAGGTTTCCAGTTAAAAAAAAAAAAAAAAAAAAAAAAAAAAAGTGATTGTTAAATGTTGTCAAAAGAAAAACCTTTTATAACCTTTTATCAACAGTTCCCAAGGACATGCATTTTCTCAACAGCTTCATGGACAGGATATGCCAGTGGGAAAGATATGGGTTTTAATCACTGTGCCTCAGCCAGGCCAGGTGGACAGAAGATGTTTTTTCTGTGGCTTTAACAAAGATCTTATTTCCAAAAGGAGCTGGTGATAGTGGCTGCTCAGCTAGACACAACCCGAAGGGATCCATCATCAAGAGACTGGGTCCTCCAACTTTCTGAAACATCAGACCTTCAGGGCACAACAAAATTAACAACCTCAAAGTGAACCAGACAGAATCACAATCCCCTTAATAAAATCAACCAACCAAAACCAAATAAATGGGTGAGGTTTTGCCTGTCATCCATGTACAGGCCGAGGAAGGAGTCCCCTGAGATCCAGATCCAGCTTTACAACCCCCAGAATGAGCACAACTAGAATATCACACCGGAACTATCTCTCTAAACATAAATCCCTTCACAAAGAGAAACACTTCATAATCCTTCTATTCATGACTGTCCCTCCAAATTTAAGCATGCATTTAAAAAATAAATAGGGCAGAGGTGATGTGCAGGAACAGATTGCTGCTTTGCCTTTTTTTTTTTTTTTTTAATCAATAAAACAGCCTTAAAGAGGCCCCCTCAAAAGAGTTCTGTTCATTTATTTTTCTTGGAAACTTCCAGTCTCCTTAACTCCTTTTAGACACATAAGAGGTGAATGATTAAGTTGAAACTATTATCTTTGCAAAGAACATCTCTGCTGGCTGCCGGCCAAGAGGAGAGGAAAAGTGAAATGAAATAAACAGGCTGGAGCTATTGTGTCCCTGACGGGTCCCTGTGGCGAGGTGCTGGGAAGCTTGGAGAAGTTGAAAGGAGGTCCCTGGGTGGGGACTGCTAATGAGGCAGGGCACATTTTGGAAGAAAGTTTTCTCTGGCCAGAAATATCAGCGTATGAATAACTTAATGTCAGACAGAGTAAGCCCTCACATTAACAGGTGCCACTCGGAGCTGCAGCCTGCTGGTGGCCACTCCTGCCAGCTGTGGCTGCCAGCTTCCCTTCCTCGGCCACCCCTCCAGAACATGAAAGCAAAGCCTTTGCCACTGAAGGGTATGGAGTAAATTAAGCTTTACAGTACCCTACTTCATGAGCAGGCATAATGTCCATCACCACTTGTGCTGCCTCTGCATGGCTGCAGTGCTCGGGGCTGTGGGCAGGGAGAGGAGCCCCTGCAGTGCTGGGCAGAAGCAAGCTGAGCAGCAGGCAAGTTCTCTGCCCCCAGATGTGTACCCACTGAACCAGATGTGTACCAGATGTGCACCTGGCTCTGTCAGTAACAGCTTGTGCGCCCAGTTTCCAGCTGACACGTGAGCTTTGGGCAGACAATGCCAGGTGAGTTTGGGAAGAATTAAGGTCCTGTGCATAAAGAGATGAGCAACCTCAGAGTTTGACTCTTGGGGTTCCAGTAGTTACCACTCTCTTCGAGACTCCAAGGCTGATGTGCAGCTCAAGGACAGCGCCAAGACACTGCTGCACTGGCATCAAGGAAGCTCAGGGACACAGCATTTGGTGCAGGAAGACAGAAGTTCTTGGGCTGCAGCTGTCTGGGGGGACAATTCACAGCCCTAGAATGACTTGGACACCAGACTGCTCAGGGAAGGTGCTGTGCCAAGGGACCAGCTGTTTGCCAGACTGCTGGCCTCAACATGGACATAGAGGGAGATCAAACTTGATGGCCCACTGGGCTTAACCTCACAAACCACCCAGACAAGTGAGCATCCAGAAAAGTTACAAACAGATATTCTGTAACAGCTCCATCTGCTTCAGCAGAAGTTACATGATGTGCTGAAAATGAGGTGTTTTAAAAGACCTAAATAGTTAAACCCAGCTTTATTTCCAAACTTCAGGCTACTGATTTAACTTGTCTTGAAAAAAACATGAGCTGGAAAACACTTACTGATTTATTACTACAAAGGGATTGCAAACAACACTTCAATACCTTGCCCCCAACAGAGACATCAGTCAGTGGACAGAGCAGTGGGCTTCATACGGGCAATTACACAGGATGCACATATTGAAGCTGCTCCAAAAATTCCTCTTACTTGCTAATTTTATTTGAAAAAAATGGTTGGTAAGGTATTGCAAATTGTCCCTGAACCTGACTGAGACAAGGAAAAGCTTGAAATGACCACCATAGGCCTATGTGTCTCACGTACCAGCTGATCTGCTTTGGAATCACCCAGTTGGCTTAGTAAAAAAAAAAAAAAAAAA
>WEKY01023714.1:355070-386852 GCA_013390045.1 Picathartes gymnocephalus
AAAAAGAAAAAAAAAAAAAAAAGGCACGAAAGGGCCAGAAGTAACATTTACGTCATAAGTCACATCTGCTCCTGTAATTGCTTTCCTGTCGGCTGTTTTCAGTGGAGAAGGAAACCTGACTGAACTGGTATCCAACAATGGATTACAATTCCCCTCCTTGAAACCTCCAAGTTTTCTTGGGGAAAACCATGGTGCACAGCTGACCCTCAGCATGCTGCCGTGAGGACAACAGAAAAGCCAAATGCTTGGCTTTGACAGAGTGTTTACAGATCCCTCGGCAGGAAAGGAAAACGTAGAAAATCTCCCCTGTGAACTTCCTACGTGCGTACGTAGCCCCAGACGGCACAACAATGGCAAAGTCACCTGCCAGGCTGAGCTTCTGGAGGAGAGGAAAAGCCATGAGAAACTAACGGGGCTCATTGAGGCTTAATCTTCAAGCCACATGCAATCAAAAGACAAACAGCCCAGCAGCAATAGCGGCGATAGCACATGTGTGCGGAACAATAGCACAGCAGCCAGGACAAGCTGCTAGAGGGTGGGTCACTTAGAAAGGAGCAGAAAACCGGGCAGATTACAGAGAAAGGGAATAAAAGTTTATCTTAGTGCAAGTCATTTCCAAAGAAAACATGAAATGTGCACAAATTGTCGCGTAGGTGAGAAAGGGCGGGTTCTCTGCAAGAGCAAAATGGGGGGATGATGCAAAGACCCTTTTACTATACACTTTATCTTCGATAAGATAATAGGTAACTTCCTTTGCCTTTTCCAAACCAGGAGGGAATAGAGGGAACTTCTGTTCAGTGCTTCATCAGAGCCAGGATTTTTTTTGCTTGGATTTGAGAGCTTGATAGGTAAATCCTGAAGCATTGCAGCACTAAGACACACAAAATCCTTATTCCACTACTGCTGCTGCATATTCTAGCAGTGGTATAATCTTTTCAGACTGGATGCCCTCCTGTTGCTGCAGCAGCATGTCTGGATACCAGGTGCTCTGCAGAGATATCCTGAGCAGGACTGAGCTCACCCTGAGGTTGCTCAGCCCCTCACCTCACTGTCACCACAGCAGTGATGTACCTCTGCACACTGGAAAAAGGGTTTTTTTCCTCCCCTGCACAGTGAACACCACACAGGTTTTATATTTTTAATTTTTTTTATACCATTTGGTCCTGATGGTGGTGGGCACCCACAGCCCTTGCTGGCTCAGCCTGCCAGGAAGAAGCTTTGGCTGCATCTCTGTGTCAGCTATTGGGAAAGAGCAGCCGTGACTTTCCCAAGCAAATGGAAAAATGATCTGTCA
Source organism: Picathartes gymnocephalus (assembly GCA_013390045.1). Lineage (NCBI taxonomy): Eukaryota > Metazoa > Chordata > Aves > Passeriformes > Picathartidae > Picathartes > Picathartes gymnocephalus. Next base: position 356,365 of record WEKY01023714.1, read on the forward strand.
TGAGCACTGGATCCAGACGTTCAGTATGACTGTTAACGCCAAATCTCTGGGGACTGATTTCTGTGCTACGCCTGTCAAGCCCCAAGCACCAGTCCCATTTCATTCATCTTCATTTTCCTCCTTTTCTTAAAGAAAATCTAAAAGTTATTCCAAAACTATTGTTTTAACAGACATCCGATAAATCAGACATCGTAAGGGGAGATCTCTGCTCTTCTCTGAGCCAAACACATTCCCATATTTCCTGGCTGAGGGTGGTGACCATCAGGACAAGCATTAGGTTTCAGCTTTGCTTGAGCCTGAAGTCAGTGAAGAGCAAGAGGGTCTCCATCTGGAGTCATTTTATAGCACTAGAGCAGTTCTCTTCCAGCAGCAGCCACTGCCTGCTAGTATAAAAATACTTGGGAGAAAAAACAATACATTTTATTAGGTTGGTAGGAGGGGAAAAAAGCTCTATTCAAGACTTCCATTAACTTTTATTAATATCTCTAAAGAGATTTATTTTTACATCAGCATTGAAGCAGAGGGATAAAGCCCAAGTTTCCTGACACTCACAATTTCTCACTAGAAGCAAGTCCAGAGTGTCTGTGTCCAAGCCCTGCTCACATGAGGAGAAGGTCTGAAAGCCTGAGCCTGGCTGTGAGAGGAAGGGTGGCCCCATGGCTCTCATGGAACATGTGCTCATATTCTGATGCTGCTGCAGGCTCCCCAAATGAGCTTCTCTGCATCACTATTTTGTGCCGGGGATGTTCAGGTCTGCTCCTTGAGTCCGACCAAGTACTGAAATACCCCGTCCCACCTCAGATCCTAGCTTGTGATAAACAGAGGTTATCTTTTGCCTCCAAGCTTAGTATTTCTACCCACTTAATACCATGCACCCTCTCTTGACTTTGGTAATTCTCAGCATTCCTGCTGCCCATCCAAATTTCAGCCCTTTCAAAACCCACCATTGCTGGCCTTTGCTATCTCCTGAGGCAATGAGCTCCTCAGCCTGGACCCATCTCATATAAAAAAACTTCCTCTGATCTGAATTTACCACCTTCTAATTTCATTGAATGTCCCTTTGTTCCAGTGTCCTAAGACATGATCCCACCAATCTATTTTCTCTAGACTATTTATTATTTTCCTTCCCCTCTTAAAACCTAAACCTACGTTACGGAAGGAGAAAAACAAAAAGCAAAAAAAAAAAAAAAGCAAGTAAAAAGCTTCCCAGGAAATTGTTCTGATAAAAATTGGTCATATTTTATGGTGTGGCCTTGCTGCTCTCTACAGCTGTTGCAAACAAAGCCAGTGTGACGTTGGGTTGTCAGAACAGAGGCACAGGTGTGGTGCACTGGCATGGGAAGGACAGGAGCCAGGGAGAAGAGAAATGGAGGCACTGCGCTCATGGGCATCAGCACCAGCACCATCCGCAGCACTGTCAGCATCACAGCTGGGAATTTGCTTGGATTTGAGGCTGTGATAGGTAAACCCTGAGGCATTTCACCATTGCAACTCCTGCCCAGCCACTGCTCCCAGAGAGAGGAAAGTCCCTCACTGACAAGCATCTTCTGATGTTCAAAAGTTGTGCTTTCAGCAACCAAATGGAAAATGACAAAAATATCCTTTGGATGGGTAAAGGCCCTCAGCAGGGAGCACTCTCCTAGCGAGAATTCCAACACCAGCTGGGAAGCAGCCAGCTGGCCAGGGTGTCTGCAAGTCTGCTGTGGCAGGTGGCTCCTGCCCTGTGCAGCTCTGGGGATGTACTTTACAGTGCAGCCACTGCAAGAAGAAGACCCTCAGCCCCCTCCACGGACACAGTTCCATCCTGCATCCTTTATGCTTTCAGCTGCATTCTTAAAGCAGAGCTGATTTGTCTGCTGATGCACTGCCCAGTGACTGTGCAGGTTCTACTGGGAATGTCTGAGAAGCCCACAGAAGCTGAGTGACATGGGCCAGCACATGCAGGGGCACTGGGACCAGATTTAATATTGGTGCAAGCAAGGTGGTCCCACTGGTCGCCTGCTTGCCTTTTACAGTCCAAGGGATGAGTGAATACTGTGTGCTCAGCCTTGGCTGCAGACATTTGCCCCTGGGTTGCCTTTTGTCTTCTGCCTTCCTTTGAACCAGTTGAACAACAAAAGCTTCAATTCTGCCGTGCAGCTTCATTTCCCAAGAGATGCTTTCCAGCAACTCAAGCAGCTGCATCCTTCCATCACTCAGAGGCTCTCAAATACCTGAGCAGGAAGAAGACCGGGTACCACAGGGGCTTATTATTCCCTGTGGAACAGCCCATCTCTTGTCCCCAGTCTAGGGCCACAAACTACTGGGACAATGCAATGATCACAGCCCCTCAGATTGCATCACCCAGCAAATCAGCAAGCGGCTCTTGCAGCGGAAAGCTGGGGCACCAGGAGCAGAAGTAGCAGCTCCTCACCCATCCCTGGCTAGAACAAGGATCAGGGCTGGCTCTTCTTCAGGGCTCAACCCAGAAACCCCAGCTCACCCTTGCCTCCCTGGAACAAGAGGAGTCCAGCTTTGGCTCCTTATCCAGGCTGATATCTAGACCTTCCGAAGGTTCTAAGCAGTTCTGAAGGGTTCAGAGCAAAGCATGCAGTGAACAAGCATGGTGCAACCAACCTGTTCAGGTACTTGTAAATTAGAAGAAAAAAAACCCCACATGTGCCTCAGGACATCGTCCCCTAAAGTGAGACAAAGCTCCTCTTGCTGGAATGGCAGGCACGTGTCTTTTCTGGGAAAAAGAGGCTCTGCCTCCTTGCTTTGCTTCCAGTGATCGATGTCCCAGGGGCAGGACATATTGTACATGAGAACACCACACACTCTGCTCGGCGCAGCGCGCTGGGACTGTCCCCTGCTGCACGGAGGAAAACAGCTCAAGGCAGCTACATTTTAAACTCAGGAAGATTCCTCTTTCAGCTAGGATAGTTTTTTTCAACTGGTTGCTGCATGTCTTGGCAGCTCCTGCTCCCAGTGCAGAGAAGCTCCATGTACTGTCAGCAAATCGTCCTGCTCCAGAGCAACATCAGAGTCCGGGTACAATGAATCCATCTCTCTGTTTCTCCGCCTCAGGGAAGTTTACCTGGGGATGGCGAATGCTGTCCATCCCTAGCCCGGGGCAGCAGGCTCAGCCCGGAGCTGGGCTCCCAGCCCCGTGTGCGGTACCCGACTGCCCTCTACCCGAAAGCGTGGGATGCACAGCCTGCAGCTCCTCAGCAGCCGGCCTCTTCCCAACCCGCACAAAGCAACGCTCTCAGCTATAAAAAAATTAGAATAAATGCATCCAGTCCTCAGGACATACCCTCTTTAGTTTCTCACGACTCATGCTACAGTGCCCCGAGTAAGGAAAATGTGCCATTGCAAATGTTTACAACATCTGATATAATGTTATGCAGTTTCTCCCAGCCATAAACCAGAACAAATACTCCCAAGATTTATTACATCCTTCCCTCCAGGGCCTTAAGCAATTGTACGTGATTAATTCAGCAGTTAAACAGCACTGAGCAGAAGCATGATAATTTTGCATCCAGGATTCCTAAGACACATACTGTTTTCCACAAGGATTTAGGTCTAAAACCAGAGAGATGAATCTTCAAATATGTACTTATCCATAAGCAACTTATAATATGCAATGGATGTTTCCTTCTTGCAGAGATATGCTGTGCTAAGTCTCTTCTTGCTCCCTGACTTCTGGAATTCTTCATCACTTTTTGTAACGGTAAATACCTGTTCCTCAGGTTACAATGTGGATAGGACAAATATTTGCAAACTTGCCTTAGGTGCAGAGTCATTTTGAGGGAAAGAAACATTTCTCCAGTACCACTGTTAACGGGAGTTAACAAGGAGGGAAACCTTCTGGTGTGTTTCTCCTGTTAACACAAGCAGTGTGGAGAAACTTCCCTTTGCCTGAATCTACATATAACCACATTTGACTCAGCTCTGCTTCCTGGCAAATCTGTGGAAGAGTTTTGAAAGTTCACTATTTCCTTTCTCTGCACGAAACCCTTACAGCAAAGTCTCCACGATGGAAGATTCCATGATGTTGGTAGCACGCTGCTGTCAGAGTACAGTTACAGGTGGTTCTCGTCCAGAAAGACATTGGAAAAACAAAGGCCAAGAGTTTCTTACACATTTCCTTGGGCCACTCAACCCACTGCAGCCCTCTCAGGGCAGGTCTATGCGCACAAGAGCTCTTCAAACACCAGATAGGAAATATGAAAAGGAGCTGGAAGAAAGCAGGGAACCTTTCTGCTTCACAGCTTCTTCTAGTGCCCTGAGAAACCCAAGTGCCCAAGAAATGGTGTAAGCCAAGGAACAAAGTCAACCTTTTTGCATACAGTTAATCAATTTATGGAAGCAAAACCAGAAAAGAGCCCTTGTGATCACTGTATTGGCTTTCAAGTTCTGGAGCAATTGAAAATAGCAAACCTACTTTATATCGTCACTGCAATGAGCAGTGGGTACTGGATAGCATGTACTTCAGTTAACTATAATAATAATATAACTAAACAGAATTTATTATAAATTAAACTTTTTGCTGTAGAAGGCAATTTGCAAGTACTGTCAGGCTCACAAGGCTTTTTTACAGCTGATTTTTCAAGTATAGAAAAAACATCAAAACAATAGTAATTGAATGCTCCCTATGCCCTTCCATATCCTCAAAGACATTTGCACATCTTCAACTAACCAAGAAAAAACGCCCTTGATTGTTTGCATCTGATGGGCCATTACTGCTCTACAATGCCCACTGGAAAATCATGTTAACAGTGCTTTGACAATAATGTATTTGAAGCTACACAAAAAAAATCATGGAGTGTATAGACTAGTGCTTCAAATTCATTTGAAATATGGCCTAGCATTTGTCTTGGCTGCATTAACAAGGTCTGTTTTACCAATACATTTGTATTTATGATGACTAAGGGCAGATTATAGTTGTTAAAATTTGTCCTCCTGACATGAAAACACTACTTTGTCATTAATACATTTTGTAGCATAAACTATGATGTCAGGTCAATGTAAAGGATAAAAACTTTCCTAAAGTATGCACACATCATTTTTTTAAAGCTGTTGAGCCTAATGGAATAACAAAGGTCATAATAACAAACCATTACAGCTTTGGTCTTGGCAACTATGTCCACAGAAGAATCCTCCAAGAAACAATCATCATTTCTCCAATGTTATGGCATTAGGACGACAGGAATGGTTCACAAATGAGTCATATGAGCCCAGAAACGCAGTAGCTATGTGAAAGCTGAGCAATCAATTATTCATTTGTTTACTTAGAGCTTTCTTAGCTGACATTAACCAGAACTTCTTAAAAAGAAGAACTTTACAGCTGTCCTTGACTGTCCCACGAGGCTGCACTCAGACGTTGAAAAGATTGCTTAATTTCTTTGTAAGTAATCTGGTATTTTTATTGAAATAAACAACAACATACGGGTTAATTAACTGGGTTAACCTGAGACCCAGCAGGTGTCAAAATATCAGAGACTTAGGGCTGGCTTGATGATAAGATGGAAGAGCAGGGCAGGGAAGACAACCTTCAAGCAACCAAAATCGAGCTTTTGCTCCAAATGCAGTACATGAAATCCCAAGTAAGCTTTCCTGTGCATGGCACATTGAGGGTACATATACACATCTTTGTGGTAATAATACATGCAGTTAATCTGCTCTGATTGAATTACATTTTTCTCATTTCTCAGTGATTGTTTACCCTAGACCCTAACAAAGCTGTTAGACTGAAAAAGTTTCAACAACAAATGAGTATGATTTAAAGAGGTTTAAATTTCACACCTTCAACTCTCTTTAATCGATGTTGTTTTTGCCTTTTCTGGTATGAAAAACCCATCCAAACCAGGGAAAACTGCCATACAAAAGAAACTAAGAAAATTTGGACATAAACACAGTGCAATGAAATTCAAAGCAAGCTCATAAAAAGAGCTAATATAAGTGGATGTAAAAATTTGTTTGGGTTTGTTGGGTTTTTGTTGTGTTTCTTTTTTTACAGTTTCCTCGATATGCTAAAACCGGTGAGGAACACCAAAGCTTAGGATAAATGCAGAGAGCAGAAAAATGTTTATACATGGGACTCCACCAAATTACATCTGAACTCCACGAATATTTTAGATTAAACCAAACTGATAAAGACCTGAAATAGTAACACCTTTCATGCTGACATTCCCGTTGTATTCAGGGTGAATTCTCAAGATACTATCTGGAATACCAAAGAGAAGTGATTATGGAGTTGAAGATGCTGGTTTTTTCAAAATTGCCAGTAAATCAAACCCCTTACACTTTGACCTTGTGGTATTTACCCATATCAATCAGCCTCAGTTTGATTCTTTCAGATTAAAAGCAAAAAATGTGTGCATAGTTTAGGAGACACATCAGCCTTTACATTGGCCTGCATCTACTTCTAGAAATAAGGGCAGTAAAAACGACACTGTTTTAACAGTGTAACTTATGGCTGGACTTGATGGTCTTAAAGACCTTTTCCAACCTAAATGATTCTCTGATTCTTTAAAAAGCCTGTAATATTTCTGGAGTTTGTAGAAAGAATTCAGATTTTGGCATGAAGAGAGTCCATCAGGATTTATGAGGTGGTGAGGCACTGCTGTAAGATCCACTTGCTGTAGGAAGAAGTGTCTCACTTTTCATACCTTTTTTTAGTATTTCTAGAGACTTTACCTACTCGACCTATGCATTTTTCTTGAACCCACTGTCCTTCCTCCATCGTTCATAAAAACAACTGAGTAAAGCTGGCAAACCCAAGCACTTACAGGAAGGACAGCTGGGACTGCTGGAGCGCCTCGCTAGCCGGGGAAAGCTTGGAGGAGACCCAGGAGTGCTGCTTTTACTTCTTCCCCTGATCATGCCTAATGACGCTGACGCTTCAGACAGACAATTACTAAGCACAGTTCCATTTTCCTACTTTATGAGGAAAGCACGTATCAGTCCACCCATGTCAGAGATAAAATACAGGAGGCTCAGAAAGGCTGCACAGGGTCACGTTAGGCAGAGCTAGGAACAGAATCCCTGTCTAAACAAAAGCCTTATCCATTTCACTCCACCACTCTCCTCTAAATGATTATGCCAGTCCTGTGAGCTATAGGTGCCTGCACATAAAATACTCCCTGTCTACTTTCACTAACAGATAAATGAAGAGATAACCATTACCAAAACAAAAAGCGAACAAGAGAATGGGCTTTTCTGCATTAGACACCGCAAAGAAGAAATTCAGGAGAATTTAGGGAAATTCTAATTCCCATCATGCAGCTACAGCAAAAAAATGGATAAAATGTGCATCACCACCCTTCCGATACAATTATCTCTACTATCATGGGCTTCTCAAGATACATACCCATCTAACATAAAAGCCCACATAGAAGGAATCTGGTAATTGTTGGCTTTGATAGACATACCTTTAATCATCTTTTCTTTTAAGTGTGTTAGTGTTGTCTCAGAATTGTGGTTTGCTTTGTTTGGGTTTTTTTTTTTTTTGTGGCTGCACACATGAATTGAGGGATGGAGTTATACCGAACACATACAACATAAAGACCAGGAGCTGATCAAAATGAAAGCCCATAACCTTAAGTCATGTATATCTAGACAGCATTAAAAAACATCTGATTTAAACAAACTTCCCAGCATTTCAGTCAGTTGGAGCTCTTATACGTGAAATACATTGTAAATATACACACTTAGTGGAAACACTATTCATTTGCACAAGGTCTGAGCTGCTTATTCAGATCAAGGAACGAAGCAGTCATTAAAAAGTCTAAAAGGTGTAAAAACTGAGAATATGAAAAATGAGATTTTGAATATCTGAGTTACAGTCCTATTTTCAAGTAGTATACCATTTTATGAAGTTAGTTGGAAAATGGATCCCATATATTAATTAATTTTCAATGGTAATAATGACAAGACAGTATTATTTCTATACAATTCTAATAGGTTAATGAAAGTAAATAATGACTGTTATTAGGAAAAAGGGCCAGGGCAAGGAACCACCTCATGAACACAGCTGAATAAAGACAAAGTAAACTCACAAGGACAGTTTAGCAAAGGGAGAGGAGACAGGTGGTGAGGAAAACAAATGAATAAGGATTATCACAATGCAGATAATGGTGCTCATGGCTAAGTGACTTGCAACAGCTGTTTTACAGCATTCCTTCTGCTTGAGAAAAATTTTTCAGGTCATTGTCCAAGCTATAATTGCACAGAAAAGAAAGCAAAACCATCCCATACCTCTCATCTAACCTAAGTGTGTTCTAGTTACATTGGTCTGCTAGAAAAAGTACAGTAAACAAGAACTGCCTTCCCTGTCTATTCCTGCTGTTTCACTATGCCAACTAGATAAAAACATATGGTCTAAGATATAATTCATATTAATTTCAGAACTGTTGTTCTATTAGAAAGAGTTGTATGCTGTAAAGAAAAGCTGAAGGTCAAACATCAGTATATCACTTGGTGGCATGAGAGGAAAGAATAAATAAAGTTTGGCCTGTCATAGGATCTGTGTATGAGTAATATTTTTCCAGAGGTCAATATGATGCGAAACACAACTCAGAAGGGATATGGGAGAGAGACAGAGAGACAGAGAGAGAGATTGAGAGATTTTTCTCAAGATCCCAGCCAAGAGTTGCATTTTCCAGTATTACCAAACCACCTAAACAGCAAGGAGAGCAAAGTTCCCTGAAACATTGAGCCAGGAGTGATCTGAGCTCCAGTAATAGCAACAGAGACCGGACAGGTGAGCAACAGCAACTCTATTCAAATGTGGGTTTAAAGTGTATTTATATTTTATCTATGATTTAAGATCCTAACTTTTGTATTTATTTAAAAAGCAGCAGCACTGTCAAGCAGCTGACAGTAAGAGTGAAATACAGCTTTACTTCTTGAACATCTGGAAAAGGATAGGAGTAGAACAGTTTGCTGACAACTGTAGCGCTAGCACAGATTTAGGACACCATGTTGCCAAATGCAAAGCTCCTTCAGGCATGAGTGAAGGATCCTCAGCTGGATCTGTCCTTTGGGATGCAAAGGATGTCAGTCCCTCAATTTAATGACTCCCTTTCCTAGAAAGCTACACTTTGTTGTAACTATGGGAGCCTGAAGTTCACGCACAGTCCTAAGACAGGCTAGAGAGGTCATGCTGAATTCCTTTACCTGGAAGAAGTTTATGAGTTTTGTAAGATGATCAAAAATAGAGAGTTTGGTTTATTAGCATTGAAGCCCAGAGTTCTCATTTAGCCTCAGACTAGTGAGCAGGTACATGGCAGCAAACCACATCAGGACTTCTTGGATGTAGACTTCAGTTGGAACAGGTCTCATAGCAGAAGTGCTGTTCCCAATGCTAAGTTTTTGTAAATAAATAACATAGTAACACAAACAGGGATGCTCCTGTGTGGTGAGTTTATCAGATTCATCAGCTCAGACAAAAAAAAAGGCAGAGCTCTGAAGGATGCAGGACAAACTCCTGCAGTATTGCTCCACAAAAACATCTTGAAGAAAGGGAAAGACAAAGATCATCTGTAGCACACTGAGATCTCAAGTAAAATCCTTCTCACCTTACTCAGGTAAAATAATTTTTTAGTTTCAGCTCGCAGTCTTGGAGATGCTGAACATATGGCTTTTTAGGGCTTACAAACCCTTAAGTTTTACAGCTTAAAGGACATAAGATGGACAGTGATTAAGGCTATGTGTATTCAAACAAGAGCTACTGAAATGTGGAACATGTCAGTAATCAAAAAAAAAGGAACAAACAAGTAACACTAAAAGCCATTTCCAGTGGAAATTGAGGGTTAAAATGCACCATATTGCACTGAGAGCTTTGACAAGTATAAATAATAACTGAAGAGAAGCCACATAGGTTTGTTGTGCTCTCTGGCTATGTGAGGCCAATTCAGCTTGTCAACATGCCCATAGATTGCATACAACCTGGATTTTGTTTACTTTGTTTTGTTTTTCCCAGAAGGTGCAGGGAGAGTTCAAGAGCAATCTAAATCTCTTTTAGCCTGTCTATTCTTTGTATAGAGTTTTCTGTCCAAAGTTATCTATTGCACAATAGGCAGGAATTAGCATTTGTTGTTAATGGTTTAAAATGCCAGATCTTTTATGCAAATGCCTGAACCCATGGGCTAAAATGTTTTGAACACCTTTCAGCATTTACACTTCCAGAAAGAATTTACAAACTAAAGTAGAAAAAAAAAAAAAAAACCACCCAAAAACAACCCGCAAACAAACAAACAAACAATAAAAAAACCCCCAAACATCAAACAAAACCACCAAAACAACACAACAAGGGGGTGGAAAGAACCATGACTAGCCATTCAATTTTAATCTCTGCTCTAAGGCGGGATCCACTACTATATTATACAAGGTTTGTCCAACTTGTCCCTTAAAAATCTCCAGCAGCAAAGCCTCTCCTGATACCTGCCCAGCTCTGCCCACCTTCTCCTTCTCTTGAAAAGGAGGCCTGGGGTGACCTTATCACTCTCTACAGCTCCCTGAAAGGAGGTTGTAGCCAAGTGGGGGCTCTTCTCCCAGGTAACAAGTGACAAGACATGAGGAAGTTACCTCAAGCTGTGCCTGAGGAGGTTCAGGTTGGACATTAGGAGGATTTGTTCACAGACAGGTTTGTTAAACATTGGAACAGATCATCCAGGGAGGTGGTGGAGTCACTGTCCCTGGAGATGTTCAAGAAACAACTGGACATGGCACTCAGTGCCATGGTCTACTTGACAAGGTGGTGTTTGGTCACAGGTTGGACTCAATCTCAGAGATTGTTTCTAACATAAATGATTTTACCATTCCCCCTTTATCACTCAGAAAGGTTTTCTTAATGCCTAACCTGGACAAGCCTGCTGTTCAGCTGTACACAAACTGAGGGCTACCATACATTCTGAAAGCCTCTAAAAGCCTATCAGTTTATGAGGACAGAGTGTCTGGGCTGCGGTAAAGTTAGGGAGAGAGGATGCCCTGCAGAGAAGCCATTCCAGTTTCTGTTCCAGCAGGCAACATTAAATCCTAAATGAGCCTATTGCCCTTCCCAATCGCTAATAGCTCTGCTGCCCGGGGTGCTGTGACTGCGCCGGTCGAGGGCAATCTCTCTGGGGACCTTCTCTGATCCCCAGAGCCCTATCGCAGCCACAGCGAGCAGAGCCGATAGCAGTGTGAAGAGCAGGTGACCACCGCGAGGAGAAGCCGAGCAGGGAGGACTCAGCAGCTCTGCATACCAACTAAGATTTATTCAGCTGATGGGGAGAGACTAACTGAGTCAGGCCACCGGGAGTTTCACATAGAAGGACCGAACCTCCTATACTCTGCCCTCAGAGACTCCGAAACACAGGTGACAGGGGGTTTTCTACCCCTCAGACCCCAGGGCTGGAGGCACAAACATGACCAGTTGGGAAAGCGCAAGGGTGTGGTCCAGGGGTGAGGGACAGGTTACACAGCAAACGGGGGAACAGGGGAGTGGGGTTACACCTGTAAAGGCCAATGCATAGTGAAATGACAGAGATCCTTCTAGAACTTGGGGCAGGGGTGAAAGGAGAATGACAGGGGAGAGAGAGGGATTCTCTCGCTCGACCAGGGGAGGGGACAGATAATTGACAGGGGGAGCATACAGGGTCCAAACAGGGGTACATGGAACAATCCAAAATACAATTAACCAATAAAAACCGCTGCATCACTTCCCCTCATAAGAATGAAATGTAGTTTTGCCTCCACTGCAGCTGTGGATCAACACTAACTACCTGTGGTGATAATACATGATTATCACCAGTCTTTGTTTCAGAAAGGGAGACAACTACAACCCACACCTCGAGGGAAGAGGAGCTAAAGTTCTGTACCCAAAAAGCCAAGGACAAGACAAATACCCGCTGTAAGCACCAACTCAAGCTCCTTGCAGCAGAGTGGAGCACCAAGCAGAGATAGCCCTCAAGCAGAATTCATGCATTACCTTCATTCTGGATTCAACCTGGCAAAACTCTGGCTGGCTGTCTTGAAGTTCCTTGGCCTGTCCCACCATGGGCTTCCAGACCCAGCTAATGTGCAGCCTGCCTGATGGCACACCAAAGGCTCCTGGATGCTGTCAGCTCACTGCACATGCCCTGCACAGCACACATAGGCTCCTGTCTGTCTCTGAGAAATGCCTGGCAGCCCTCCAGGAGCCACCACTTTCTGACTGCATAATGCTGGCAGGGGCTGACTGTCATTATCAGACATTTTACCTCTCATTTTTCACTCTGCTTTTCTCTGAGAAAGAGAGGATTATCCATTCTCCTTGGGGTTTGTAAGGAACCAGGTGAATTAACACACCTGAGGTGCTGCTAGCCCTTCATGAGGTGGCCAAAGGACCATTTTACAAGTGACTCCTGGCTCTAATTCAGAAGTGGGTTCCTGCTCCTCCTGCTGGCTGCAGGAGCAACATTCAACTGTGTTTTCACAACCTTGTGAAAGAGGGTTTGCAGATTCTCAGTGCCCTCCACCACCCATGGGTGCCACCTCCTTTGCACAGAGCTGGTGCAGCACTGTTGAGCAGCAGTGTGAAGCAGGCTGGTGCCTGGGGTTGAACCATAGCAGCCCAGTGCTCAGAGGAGGAATTTCACCAGTGCTCTTCCAAAACATAGTGGAAATGTACCTGGTTTTTTGTAACACATGAAGAGTGTTTTCTTCCATTTTGTTCTGATCAATCAAAAGGGCATTAAAAGAATGTTGTTAAAAATACCCAATTTGGCCAAAATGAAAGGGAAAATGGGGGAGTGAGAGAGAGCAGTGTGAGGTTTGAGGGTGGGGGCACTGAATTGAGGAGTACCATTCCTAAACACAACACCGCCTCAAAAGCACTTCCCAGAGATTTCCTTTCCGGGTGATCATTTTCCCACTTGTTTAGTCCCTGTTGCAGAATTTGCCAGAGCATCTTAAAGCAGAGAAGAGCATCTTGAAAGATTTTGCTTAGCACAGTTATTCTTTCTCAGAGACTGATAGCACATATGGCATTTTCAAGAACCTGATCTATGTCAAACCATCATGTCACCCTTGTGTCCCTGACTGGCTTGAGCTTGTTCCATGCAATTTATGGAAGGCTCCGTGCAGGGATTGGTTCCAGTCACATATGCAAATGAAACAAACAAACAAACAAACAAAATGCACAAACCTTCACTTGGGACAGGTCTGAAGAGAGAATCTTGGTCAGGTATTTATTTCTTGGGAGTGATGAGTGCCAAGACTTTTAATTTCCTTATGGGGTGAAGATTGAAAGCAGAACTTCTTACACCAATGGGATTAGACATAAATAAATTCACTCTAACCAAATCAGCCTGGGACATCCTATATTCCAAATTGATTTTGCATCTTTCTTTCCTTCTCAGTATATCATCTTCAAGGGATAGATATCTGGCATGCAGGTGATACATTAATCAAAATCTTCTGTGACAGTACAGGCACAACCAACATGCAGGAAAGCCTTTTGCACTGGAAAACGCCACATGTCCCAGCGCAGTGCGAAAGACAGCAAAAGATTTACGGGAGTCTCAAAACCAAAATAAGTAACATTCTTTTCCAGAGAAGGCCAGCAGCCAGCCCTCGGCAGAAGGGCCACAGCAAAAGCTAAAGCAGGCTACAGCTGGTCACTGGCAAACACAGGGCTGCTCTCCAGCTCCATCCTGTGGGGATGCCACCTGCCACCATCCAGCATGCGGAGGCCTCTTTCACCAGGCTGTAGAGATGTGCACACATTGGAGCAGGGGCAGGCTGCTGGGTCAGCTTCTCACCTCTGTGCACAGGATCCCCACTGGGACACCTTAAAGGTTCATATTCCTGTGACACAGGTGGGCCCCACTGGGCACAAGGGGTTGGCATTTTCAAGAGGGGACTGCGTTTATGACCATACACTCCCCAGAAACCTGTCTGACATGCTGGGGTAAAACAGAACCCCAGGATGAACAATGAGGTTTCTACGCTCCCAACAGAACTTGCTCTTACCCAGCAGAAACATACCTTTCACTGGGCTTTGGCAAACAAAAAGCCCAAACTTTATTTTCCATTTTAATGAATTATGACAGCTGTTCTTCTCCCTTTCCTTTCCCTGATCTTACCACACATTAAGGTGAGCAGAGAGTCCCAATGCCATCCCAACACCCACTTCCCATCTGGCTGCACTACACCATGAATGGCTACATGGGAAAATGGACTAAGAGCCACTGTAGGTCTAGGAAAGATGTTCAACCTGCAGAAAAGGAGACTGAGCACTCAAATGCACTCAGGGATGCACCATCGGTATGGAAGGGATGGACTTAAAGTGCAGCAGGAAGCACTGAGGCTGGACATTTAGAAAAAACTTCCTTTAAGGTGCCTTACACCAGGTCATTTTCCAGTCACTAAACACAGACGAGGAAAGGAGAAAGAAAACTAAGCCAAGAAAAATAATGGAAAGAAAAAAGACTAAAAAAGCCCCCAAAAACAAATCAATCAACTTTTAAAGCCTCTAAAGCTAATTATCACAACTTCATCTAGGGCTGGGACACTGTGTACCTTCCTGCTTTATTTCACTGGTGCCAGGAGACTTTTAGTCCAGAGGATGTACCAAAAGCAATGCCTCAATTTTTTTTTTTTTTTTTTTGTGGAAACCTGCCAGGAAAGAAAACAGAAAAATCCATGTGTGCATCTATAATAGGTTGTGGTGAGCATGAAACAAGAATAGCAAGTCAGGGAACCTTCACATTTTGCAGGAATGGAGCTTCCATTCCCTTCCACAAGTTAAACATGCTATCCCAAAAGGATTTTCTCATGGGAAAAAGTAAGCAATCAGGAATGGAAACAGACTGGTCAGGGCTGATTATCTTGCTAACTCTGAAATGCCTTCAGATATTGTTTGGAGCAACCTTGGGGAACCTGACAAAACAAAGTATTTGAGTATCAATGCAAAGCACACCAAGACTGATTTCTTACGTGTTCAACAATAAATATATATGCATGCATATATACACATAGACACATACACTACAAACAGCTGACTACTTTAGGGGTTTAAGATGGAAGGAAAAACATCCAGTACTGCATTATCCAAAAAAAAGTGAGAAAGGACAGAGGGAATGGAATTGCTTTTCAAAACCATGTTTTGTGTTGTATGATTTTTTCACCATTTCACCATTTTTGGGAGAACATGCAGACTAAACATTGACTCTCCAAAAATAAACCCTAAATAAACCCAAAAGTGTTACATTAAGTCTATTTTACATAATGGACAATCAAATTTTATTTTTTAAAAAGGATAAATGAGGTTGGTATAAGTGTGGTTGCTCTCAGACTCACTTGCAGGCATACACCCCCCACTTTTAAATTTAAAATTTTTAAATGGTCTTCAAATCCAGCTCCAACACCACTCTGACAGCTCCATCTAGATGAACAGATAGAATACACTGACCTCTCCTTTAATTAACAGGATATGTTAAATAGCATCTGTGGGAGGCTGCTTCAGAACAGGCATGCAAGAGACACATACTCTACCCAAACCTACTCCATTTAAAAAGGACAAACAATCCCAGAGGAATGGGGGAGGGCAGTATCTGTGATACTGACTAATAGCTTTAAATATAGTTTATTTTCTTCAAATGTAGCTGGCATCATTCTGTACATAGAAAGTTCAGTGGGGTAAGAACAGCTATTTTTGGGTTGAAGGAAGGTCAGCAGAAGACAAGACATTGGTGTTCCAAGGCTCTTGTAAGGCTGCTAAACTTGACAGGGCTTTTTAGAAAAACGCATTTTTACTAAAGAGATGCTGTCAGAGGACTTCATAACGATTAAGTGCATTAAGTGAAAGACTCACTTTTTGATCAGCAATGTGACTTGTCTACTGCTTGGAGCTGTGCTATCAGGAATCTTTTTCATAACAAGCAACAAAAAAAAGACCGGGATTTTTAGTTTTAGGGTTTGGAGGTTCCTTATGGGGGGAGAGAGTATTTTTGGGTTTGTTTGTTTTAAATTAAATGAAACATTTTGACATGTCTGTGCAAATAAGGTGATAATTTTCTTTTGAAAAGCAGACCAAAAAAAAAACCTTTAAATGTAGTGATTTTTGTAGTCAAGCAAAGTAACTAAGACTTCAGACACACTCTAAACCCTATAGGTGCAGGAGCTAATCTCTTCTGATCCCCATGCAAGGAGACTATCCAGCCATGCCAGCCATAGCTCCTGTTTCTCTACAGCAGGTAAGTGCAATACTTACGGTGAAGGTGCTGAGGCACTGGCACAGGATGCCCAGAGAAGCTGTGGATGCCCCATCCCTGGAAGCATTGAAGGCCACGTTGGATGGGGCTCTGGGCAACCTGGTCTAGTGGAAGGTGTCCCTGCCCATGGCAGGGGGTTGGAATTAGACCATCTTCTAAGTCCCTTCCAACCCAAATCATTCTGTGTTCCATACAGAATAAAAAAGAGGAAAAACACACTAATTTTTTTTTTAACCTTTAATTTTAGCACCTTTCCATTGTCTGCCTGACTTCCCTCAGCTCCAGCTGCATGTTCAAACTAATCAGACAGATTTTGCTCTTGGCAATCTTAAAATAAGTGTGTATGTTGCTTACCCCTTCATGGTTGCACACCACTGACTCCAGCACTGCTGCCACCACTTTCCAAAATAGATTCCACAAGGCCAACCTGAGCCCAGGTGATAAACTGAGCCAAGTTATCAGCAGTGCCACAGAACTCATGGCAAGCTGTTTAAATTTTATCTGCTCTCAGCATCTTCCCAGGGGCTGATAATGCCCAGCAGCTTCCTGGAGCACAGTTGCTCCCAGAATAGGTCCTCTGAGAGCACACAGCCAACACTGCCACTCTGCTTAAAAAAAAAAGCTCTGATGGAGATCCCAGAGTACCACTGGGACAGGTGTTTGGGTTGCACAACTCAGTACTTTCTCCAGCTAGAGAGCAGAAACACACAGCGTTGTCCGCAAGCAAGGTGCAGCACAGACCTTCTGCTCCATCAGACTCAGTGCCCAAGAGCTGCTCTTATTTGAAGCAGCTTTTGAAGGACTTCAGTGTGTGTCTTTGCCTGTCAAGTAAACTCAGCCTTTTCTTAAAACCACTTCCAGGGCTAACCGGATACTTTCAGAATACCATGAAAACTATGAGTTATTTTTCCAGACTTTTTACAGCTAAGTTTAGAGTGATGGATCTATTTGTCTTGCTGGTTCCCTCCAAGGATTAATTACACAGTAGGCTGCATCCCTAATTAGGATGTTTGTGACTCACATTTCTGAGCATGTGAACATGAACTGGAAGAGATTTAATTCTGCTAGAAGTCATACAGCCCAGGATGTGGCAAACCATCATTGGACAGCTTTAGGTCTATTAAACAGAAATAAAGGACAACTGAGGGAAATTAAACTTCATGTCATGGGGTAACTGCAAGGATGATATTCTGCTTTACCTCAAATAAACCCAAGGAATGAAGAGTGAATATGGACCACCAAGCTGCACAACTGTAAACACAGTGGAACGTAATTCTTCAGTGAGAGAAGTCTTTATGTTTGAAAGGATCTAGGACATTACTGGTACTCTTGATCTCTCCCATGATCTTCTTGCAGTCCAACTAGTACTGTGGCTTTTGATCTTTTACAAAAAATCTAGAGTCTTCAAAGGATGTAGGAAGTTGGCCCGTGCTACGTGAGGAGATGAAGCAGGTATTTTCCAAGTCTGAACTTAACGTCTGTTACTTTGTTTTCTGCAGCCAGAGGACACTGCACTCTTACCCATCTGTTACGGGTTTTTAGTCCTACACACCTATGTGTGAAATCTTAAAAAAATAAGATATTTAGCTGCCACTTTTAACTTATGCCAAAATGATGTAGGTAGGTCTGCTGAAAATAACTGTCCATGACTCAGTAGAAGTAATTATGGCTGCTATGACTGAGGAATTGTCATCCTACATAAACCCTTGAAGACAAACCTCATTTAACAGTGAATGAAGCTGGTTTTTGGAACTCAACAATAAAGAGGCTATGAGGGTTAGCACATCAGTGAAGCACAATAATTGTTTCACTGTGCTTATTATCTAGTGCCTAAAGAAAGTGAGAACAGTCAGCTGTTAAACAAGCAGTGATAAACTGTCAGAGCAATTTTGTGCACTAGAGAAGATACAATTCTCTACAATACTGCTCCTGGAGGAAAGGGGAATTTCAGCCAGGTGTCTCGTGTGTAATGCTCCAGGAGCAAAGAAGAGGTGCTTTAGCTTTACAGAGTGTCAGAAAAATGAGAGGTTCCCACCCAAACTCTTCACTGTGATGAAGAGTCTCCAGGCTGCTCCATGTCCTTGTTCTGCACAGGTAGAAGACAGTCTCTACCTGATATTTAGCTCAGGCTACAATTAACTGTGGTTTGATTTTATCAGTGTCCATTAGTATCCAGAAGTGGGCATCAAGAGGAAGGATCCAGGCTCTTTCTCAGCAGCGCCAAGCAATAGGACAAGAGGCAATGGGCAGAAACTGATGCACAGAAGTTCCACCTGAAGAACTTCTTTACTGTGCAGGTGACCATGTACTGGAACAGGTTGCCCAGAGAGGTCGTGGAGTCTCCCTCACTGGGGATACTCAAGAACAAGCTGGACACAGTCCTGTGCCATGTGCTCTGGGATGACCCTGCTTGAGCAGGGAGGTTGGACCAGATGACCCACTGTGGTCCCTTCCAGCCTGACCCATGCTGTGATGTCCTGAAGTCGATGTGATGAGCTGTGGCCCACTGGAGAGAGTGGCATTCCTCAAGCCAGGTTATTGTTGAATACTGGGAATTGATGCTACTCCACAAGCAGGGCTCATTCTCAGTCCATCTGCACAGAAACACCTGGAGAACATGCAACCACCCAGTACACTGCCTCCATTCACAGTCCCATCTCAGGCAGCTCCAGCCCTAACACACCCTCTACACACCTAAGCCTTGCTCATCTCCTTTCCCCTTCCAACCACTCCTCTTGGTCTGCCTGACCAACAACACTGTCACTTGTCATGCTGACACCATCCTTCCCTGCACTGTAGCTGGCACCTCCTCAGCTCTTTTTGCTTCATGGCTTCATGCCAGTCTGCTGTGGCAAATGACACACCTGCACCACAAGCCCAGTCCAAACTTCATTGCTAGGCTTGACTGCTCACATCCTGGTTCTAACAATCCCAAATAGGCCTTTAGCAGCTGGGGACCCAAGAGATATTAACCCTGCTTCACCTGCACTGAGCAGTGCCATGTGCTCCCACACAACATGGTGCAGTCAAACTGCAGTATCCAGCTCCTTTCTCAGCTGGGGCATCATCTTCACAGAATATCCCAGAAGTGGCTCTGAGAGGACACAGGCAATCCATGATTTCAGGATACTTGAAAAGGAACACCAGTAAATAAAAGTGAAGAAAATTAAAATCACAGGATATCCAGAGTCGGAAAGGGCCTTCAAGGATTACTAAAGTCCATCTCCTGACCCTGCCAAGGACAGCCCCCAGAATCACATCATGTGCCTGAGAACATCATCCAAACACTTCCTGAACTCTGGCAGGTTAACATCGCTAGGTGAAAATCCTTGTCCCATACCAAGAAAGCAAATACAAGTGAAGATTCTGGCTCCAGAATCCAACCGTTGTCATGATGAGTAAGCAGGTTGGTTACAGAAAAGGTCCAGTGTGTGTGGAAGCTGACAGCTGGTCAGAAAGTTTCTCAGGCATCGACCTGGACAGCATGGTCATATACCCATGAGAAACTCAGTGCTGGTTAGAAACTTTCTCACACATCGGCTTGGACAACATTGCTATGTACCCGTGAGAAGCTCAGCATCAACAAGAATCAAGAATTATAAACAATAGATAAACACACCTGCTCTAGGGAGCCTGTTATTCACTTAGAATTGTTTTTAAATGGGTGTTGGTAGCACGCAGCCAATAGTGTGAGGGGTGGTAATTTAGAAACCAATGGGAATATAGCACAAGTGTGAAATACTCTATAAAAGATGTCTTGTACAATAAATTGGCTTTTTGCCTTCCTGAAATTTGTCCGTGTATGTATGTCGCCCGTCCGTCTCAACAGTGACAAGAGTGTGAAACCCTTACTGAGTTTACCAGTTTCTTCAGGTAAAATGCAAAGATGACAGTGACATTCTAAGCTGAGATTGTTAATGTTAACACAATGTAGATTGTGTAAAAATGTGGACATTTGAGGTATGAATACTGCCTCTCTTCCAGCTGAATATATGATACACATGTGGGCTTTATGCCTGCATCACTTTTTAGAATCTTCTGTCCAAAAGAAAAGAAGACTTTGCATGTGTAGTCCTCAGCCCTGCAGCTACCCAGCAAAGGAAATTTCTTATGGATCTTGAATGAGAAAAATGCAATTTCAGGTGCTAGGACAGACCAGAAATTAATACCCTGTGAAAGCCCTTTTTGAAACTTTTGCCATTTGTAGAGGCAAGATCCGTGAATCTCTTGCCTTACAGAGAAGCAGAGTGATGCCTTTGGAAGGCTGGTTTTTTTCCTTAGGGTGCAGAAGAAGAATCTTTCTTGGAGTTCTGAAGGGAGAGCAGACTTGTCTGAAAATGTACCCACCACAAATCTTAAGCAACCCAGAAATTTCTGCTTTTAACAACTGTCATTCTTGTACATAGTCTTCCACAAGAACTATTGGTACAATAAATGCTGTAAAAGAAAGTTTTGGTATTATACTCTGAGACATGACCTTGCATTGACTTGAGTAAACTCTCATATTTTTAAACCCATTTTCCCCTATTTTCATACATCTCTGGGGAAAAAAAAAGGTAGTCTGTAAACATCTTTTTAATCATCTAGATCATAAGGGTTGCAAAACTGAGTCTGATGACCACTTATATCTGATGGTTTTGCTCTCTTACACATATCAGGAATGCATGCAGCTCTGGTTACCTGGTTACTCAGAGGTAAGATTAAAAAAGACAATCATCAGTATTAACTGTATATGAGATCCTAGAAACAGTCAAAAATAAATGCTGAAACAGAAAACAAAAACAAAATTCACAAATAAATATTACACCTTAAGAAAGTCTGATTCATTAGAAGTTTATACTTTTCTTCCTTAGAGTTAAAAAAACAATTAACATTTTTAAGTACACAATTTAAAAAGCAGTGGTTTATGATTGACATGGTTTTAGTCAATTTTCTAAACTGCTTAAACAAAATCAAACACAATTCTTACAGCAATCCAACAGTTATATGAAGACATTGATAGTGCAATGCTCTAACTCATGCTCTCAACATCACAAAATGATCACATAATTGATTTAATAGTCATCTGTGAACCCTTTTGTAGTCAGATGCACACCTGTTTTAGGATTCCAGCCATGTTCTGCTCAGAGGCTTTACAGGAGTAAATCAGGGGTTTAGATCTATGGCCTCTTCCAAAGAGGAATGCAGCTGGCAGTTTCTCGTTGCAAAGACAGTCCCATTTCCAAATCAGCCCATTGACAGCTGCCTAATGTGAGCCAATGGGATCTATACCACACAATTTGTGTTACAGAAATGCTGATGTGCTGCTAGAACAACAGTGGAAAAAATGTGTTTGGCCAGAACCAAAAAATCAGCTCTTCTTCCTTCTGCTTCTTTAACTTAATGAAGAGACAAACAGTTAATTAATTGCTTTGGCAGACCAGCAGGCTGCCTGTGCTTAATACCATTAGGAATTCCACAAGCTTTCAGCTTCCAACACTAAGAACTTTCAACACGCGCTTTTTAAGAGTGAACATCAGAATTGTTTTTCTTTTCAAAACATGCCTTTTCTCTCACTTCTTCCCACTAGTTGCTGCATCAAGCATAACAATACAGAAATATGCAACACGCACTTCAAACTGGGCACTTGTCTGTCCCAGGAAAACTTAATACTTAGAGGCACCCTGCTGACAAACTGGCATTCAGAGCAACTCTGAGTTCACAAATAATAACAAACTACCTCCCCTACATGACTGCTTCAGGCTTGTCATATACATCCACCTGCACCTTCTCAAAGCGCCACAGCTCTTCATTTTACAGGTCTGAGTTGTGAACATGCATTGGAATTCCACTTTCATACTTACAACAGAAATGAATCTGAACATCACATTGGATCATATTTGTCCTTCTTCACACTTAATTTGATTCCTCTTTTAGGCTAGGGCAACACTCTTTCCAAATTTAGTTAATCCATAAAAAGAAACAAGCAGACAAGCATTCAAAAGATGGCTGGTTTTTGTCCTGGAGACCACTTTTTTAAAAAAAAAAATCATATAACATTTAAATAAAAGTTAACACTGCCATACTTCAACTAGTTTTCTCCCTTATTTGTTTTATGCAGTAGAAAATATAATTATCAGCTTCCCACAAACGGCTGACATTTTGGTTAGATTGGAGCAGGACTGGGAGACAACCAGAGATCTAAATGCAGAACCAGCAAGGATGTTAACATGCTCAAACTGCAGTTTCCGAAACATCTGCTTAGCAGCCTAACTTTCTACACAAAGGGATTCACTGAGCCAGAGAGGAGCTGTGCATGAACACAGAGACCTGCAATACTGGCCTGGACAGCACTTTGAACAGGACAGGCTTAACATCAGATCACTCCCTACTGCTTTTCTTCCCCTCCAATGTGCATGAAGTCTCTGACAGAGTGAACATACAGTTCTTTCAGTCAAACTGGAAATTCTACTGCTATGTTAGTAAATGCATCACTAGTCTACAGCCTCGGTGTTACGGTATTCTTCGCAGGACAAAAAAATTGACAGTTCAAACTGTCAAGCAGAGGTCACAAACTAAACAAACCCACAGCCTTACACATCATTACCTGGCATCCCCACCTCTAGCCTAGAGTATCATTTAGTCAGCTCACAATCCTCCTTCTGATATTGCTCCAATCTCAAGAGACAGTAGCAATCTTCAGGAAACAACTGCAAGGTAAGAAACACTGCAAAAAACTACCTCCAGACACAAACAGGGCAAGATGATTAGGACCAAAGGAGGGTGGATCCAAGGATGATTATGACCAAAGGAGAGTGGCAGAGCCCTGCCATCTGCACTCCATGATCACTTGTAAAGGCAGCTCTGTGACAAACATACTTTGTGCTTGGCATGACTGTTTTTGTGGTTCTTTATAGGCACTAAATGTATCTAAGACATGATGCAAACTCTTGTACATAAATTTGGATTCTGATTATTACGGTTGACATGAAATTTTAGGAGGTGTGATGCTCACAGTAGTGCCGTGATGTCTGTCTTGGATCAGTTTCTTCTACCACAGCCTCCAGAAAAACTGAAGATGTGGTTACTACAGGTATGCCAGGAGATTACATGATCTGAAATGACTGGCACTTCACAGCCTCAAAGAACCTCCTGCAACTCAAAAAGCACAAAAAAATATTGCAAGGAAGAAGAAAAAGTTATGCCGGTGACTGTGTATATGGAAAAACAATCTGCATATCAAAGTGAAAAAGCATCTTCCGATCAAAGTCTCTTTCACTCCCAGACCATCTTGTACACAGGGTCTCCAACTTGAATCGTTCCAGTTTTGTCAACAGCAAAGTATTTCCCAAAAAGAGGGCTGGTTTTGTAAATGTGTTTCTCAGATGGGTCACATAAGCGGTAACTGCAGAGAGAAAGCCCTTCTTTAGAATCAGTGATAGCAAAACCTAAACATCAAAATATCAGTGATGAAAGAGAGGTCATGCAATTAATGATGCATTGTTTTGGTCATCATAATAAGCTAAAAACTAAATAAATATTGTAATTACAAGAACCAAGCAATTCAAATGGAGGAAAAATGCCTGAGTGTATTCATACATTCATGTTTAATATATATACAAAAATCTTTCTAGAAAGAAAAGTCAAAGGAGTAAAGTTAGATCTTTAGATACCTTAAATACTGTAGCAGATATGAAAGAGATAGGGAATGTGAAGTTTGCAAGAAAGAAGAGAACTTCCTGAATTTTATTACCACACAGAATTGCAAGAAGTAGACTGGAAGCCAATATACACAGACCTTTACACTGCATTATTATGTCCCACACACACTTCAAACCACTTTTAAAACAGTACTCTAACATCTGTTGGGGTCTAGCCTAAATCCTCTCCCACAGGCTAAGAAACAGTGGTATTTTTATAACCTTTTCAATGTTTCCAAGGGCTCCTTTCTGTCGATGACCCCAGTGTCTGGATTAACAGTTGTTAAAATACACCTGCAATGACAGACAGTGCCAAATCAGTCAGGGCTTCTTATCATAAACCTCTTTGTTCCTATGTAAAACAAAAGTCTCCAATGTTTACCTCCCACAACACACGGTCCCTTTCATCTCCACATCACCAATAAGAATATCCTCCCAGGTGTCCTGAGGGAAGTAAACATTAGGAACATATTAGACACAAGCACATGCAATTACTTTTCCAGAAGTGGCACAGTCATTCACAAAAATCTGCACCATTCCAGATGATCACCTTTACTTGTACCTTCAAAATATGCATAGTTACACTACAGTACTGTTTTAAAGAAAACCCTACTGTCACTGCATTTATCCAATTCAGGACACACTAATAATTATATCTGAAAAGAAAGACGCACGAGTAATGAATCCTGTTCTGCAACATGCACTTGTCTGAAGCACTGAACCTAAAGCAATTTATTCTTATTCTATAGGTGATACTCTGATCTATGATCTCTGGTAAATCAACAGTTTTGCAGAAAGGAAATTTTTAGTGGAAGTAAGTTTTTGCTTCTCATCTACACAAGTTTTCTATTGCAAACTCTCCTGGGAGATAAAAATTTATTCCTGCTTTAGGAACTTCCTCAGTTTGAGAAAAAATCATTCACAGACCTGTGTCCTCCATCAATGTTTCATGTGCATTTTTATGTGAGCTGAAGTTTTATCTGAGTTGTAAAAATCACAGAATAGCAGCTTTCCTCATCCTTGTAGGCACCATCACACAAAGAAACACAATCAAGCTTTCAAAAAGACATTTAAGACATTTTACCTCCTCAAAAGCACTGCAGTCTGTCACAAAAATATTTGGCCTGAAGTTCTGGATTTTAGCTTTCTTTTCCAGCCTGGTATTTAAATCATCCATTGAAGCTTCGGAGATGATCAGGACTGGGCTGCAGTCAGGATAGGCAACCTACAGAAACAAGTACCACTAAATCCTAAGGTTGCTGTAATAGCAAGGGAGGAAAGTTACTGCATGGTAAGACAGGCATTGGAAACAGTGGCCTTTTAGGCTGCTCCTTTCATGTTCTGCTTTTCCTCTAAGCAGGTTAACAAGGAAAACAACATGCTCCTTCCTATTTCAGTCACCATGGCAATTTCTGTGTGCTCAAATTGCCTTATCACAACACCAGAGGGAGATCCACATCCAGAACAGCCCATACTCAATTACAGCTGTCCATTCATCAGTCTGGGATGCCTGGACAGGGGGAGGGCCATATTAGCAAACAAGGCCAGTGAACAGTATTCAAACATCTCTAAACCTCTGAGAAGTGGAGTTCCACAAAGGTAGGGGGAGTAAAAAAAAAAGGAGAGACATCTTGGTAAGAATTTTAGTGTATGACCCTCCTGCCTTTCTCTCATATGATTCCTACTCCATTCTTGTATATGTCTTTCAACCACAAGATGATGAGTTATGAAGTAACTATCCAACAAATTCTGCCTTTTTTTCTTGCTACGATTCCTGAGCATCACCCCTCTTAATCTGACAATCCTTTTGCTGAAACATTGTGTTGTACTGGTCTCAGTGCCCTTACATAACAAATGCTTATCTATAAAAGTCCATAATTGAATATACTTTCTTCTCTTTGTGCAACAATAAGCAAGACACTGATGCCATATAGATAGTAACATCACTAAGGCAAGGTAGTCACAATTTTAATTTGTCTAAAAACCTTACACTCATCAGGTACAATACAAACCATCTTCACCTGAGAGAGCTGTTCAGAAAAAAAAGAAGGGCATCAGTGGCTAATATGATAATGAGGATGTCTGAGCACAGCATCTCCTTTCCTTTACCTTTCCATGGTATTTCTCTAATATCATACCTTCAAGCCTCTTCCACAGAAAGAGAGACAAAATCTCTGTAACTTCCTCTGAATTTAATTCCTAGGCCCACAACTGTAACTAGTCTGTTTAAACATCATTCCTTTAAACAAAACACAAAGTAACACAACCAGTATCAGCACAGTCCCAGACCTAACAAGGGACAGGGAGTGGAATCTTCCTATGCAACACAGATTACACCATGAAAACATCTTTAAAAATGTAACTTTTTCTATTCACTGAGACACAAAAGGGTATTGTGTTCTGCAATGTAATAGCTCCTCTTCAAGTATCAGTTTCAGACTCTTTAGCTGTGAATAGTCAATAGCTTAAAACCAGTCTGAAGTAAAATTTAAGTACGTCACCTCATCACAGAAAAGAATCCTCACATGCTTTTAGTACATGGCTACACAGCTTGCCAAACTGGGCTCAATCACCAATGATGGAAAGGGCAGGTTCTGGTGGGTGGGTGGAAATGGTTAAAAGGACACACTTCTGAGAAAAAGAACATTAATTTACCTCATCTGTGTTTCGGAAGAGGGCTATAGTGTCCTTTGACTTTCTTGGCACCATGGAGGGCTCAAAGTGCACCAGTCGACAGGGCTCTGAGTTCAGGAAGGTGGTGATCCACTGAGCCACTTCATCACCACAGTCCCTGCCTTGGATATCCTGTCCAAACACCCTGGAGAGCCACAACACATCAGTAAGTTAGCTCGAAACATGAAGGGTCAAGGATGCTCATTATTTGAAGGCAAACATGTTTTAATAGTGGTAGCAATATACAGAAACCAAATTATTCCCAATGGGCAATCTCCTTGTGGCCACTTTGTTTTGAGAGCTAAGAAACCTGACCTGACAATACCAGCTGGTGAAAGAATGAGCTCTGAAATAGTGTTAAGGTGCCCAGAGCTAACTGCCCCATCAGTGACAGTAACAAACCTACCTGTCTGCCCTACTTTGAGGAAAAAAAGGTCCTGCTCTTGCATTTGCATGTGACTACTACACCGAATGATTTCTAACAAGAAATCAACTGAAAGGTAACTAATTTCAGAAAATGAATGATAGTTTGAAAGGATGTGATTAGTTACTATAACTGATATTTACAAATTATATTCATTAAAAGTGTCCCTAACTGTTAAGGAAACTTTCCTTCAGACTTTAGTGCTGTAAAAATTTAGCCAGACATGAGTGAAACTCTTCAGCTCAGACTTCACCTACAAATTAGCTCAGTATCTTAAGAGAGGTTAAAGATTTGTAATAGAAACAAAGTCCATGGGGCACAAAAAGCCACTGCCAGTAGAATACAAACATGTTTATCAAAGGAACATTTCCCCAGCAAGAAAAGCTAAACCTTGACTCAACCTTTCAATAAACTTTAGCACCAGTCATGAGAAGTTTTGTTACACTTTTCAGAGTAGCCATTTTGACCCAAATGCAGTTTCCTATACGTCTGCAATCAAGTTCAGGACAGCTTTAGGCATCAAGATGCCCATGCAGTTGATCTAGAATGAGCCCAGCTCCTAGAAGCCCTTCTTTAGTCATCTGGGGAGTGATCATTAGGGTGCTGGCATCAATATCCCTGCTCCCTTTGCTGCGATTCCTGTGTCTACCCTGTGATACAGGCTGGAATTAAATGTCATTGCTCCAGACAGCATTCAACTGCCTTTCTCCTCCCTCCATCCTACAGATCCTGCATGCCTTCTGACTAGGAGGACAACAGAGGCAAGGCTCCTACAGCTTCCAACACTACTGCTTTCCACTCAGGAATCAGATATACCCTTAGCACTTGACACTGTAGGGATCCGTGGGAATGGATCACACAATTTAAGTGTTATAACACATGCTGACAAAGGGCACAAATGAGGAACATGAGGTTTCTTATCCAGAGGGTTCTAGAAACACTCTAGCATGTGCACAAGCAGAAAATGTACCTATACAATGGCTTTGGTCCTATATTTGACTCTTCCAAAATCAGAATTTTTAAGCATCCACATAGAATTTGCAACTGGACTTAACAGTTTTCAAGATTAGCACACACACAGACATATGCAGCCAGAGGCACTAAGGCACTGTTTTGGCTCCAACCTTTGGGGCAAGAGCTCCCATGAGCACCCATCTGAAGGCAAGTTTATTAAGGCAAAGAAAGAAAAAACCAAAAAAACCAAAAACAAACAACAACAAAAAAAACCACCCCCAAAAAACCCCAAACGAGCAAAAACAAAACAAAACAAAAACCACAAAAAACCCCCCCAAAAAACCCCAACATAACAAACAAACAAAAAAACCCCAAACAAACAACAAAAAACCACACACACACAAAAAACCAAAAGCCAAAAAACAAACAAACAAACAAAAACAAAAACAAAAAAAAACCCCAGCAGAACAAATCACTGAGATCTACAACTCAAAAATCCAAGCTAACTTTTCGTTACTGCAACGTATCAGGCTATTTAAATATTTTTCTAGTGCAGGTACAGCAAATCTTAGAAAAATGACATCTTGCAAACTGCATGGTTTTGCAGTACATGTGCCATTGGCTAACATATAAGCATTATGCACAGGTTTGTGAAAGCCTGTTCCATTCCTCCTTGAGAAATGGTACCATTTGGAACTTGCATCTGCCTTGTATAAACAGAGATACTGAGCTATGCTGATCAAGGGTTTCCACAGCAACAGATTTATTCTAAAAGCAAGCAAATGCAGTTCCTTGCCAGCGCTCTTTCAGTTACAATTGCAGCAACTGGTGCATTAACTATCTCTGCCATCCAAAGAATAAACACGTACAGTATCTTTGTAGGACCTAACACATTTACAGTTACTAAACACATACTAATTGACATTTTAGCAGAGAAAAGGTTTTCCACTTCCTGCTGGCAGCTTTCCAGCCTGGATTTCTATACATGGATAAAATAACTAAGCCTGCACTCATACAACAAAACTCTAAGCACACAGCTAAACCACTGTTTGTAACCCATCCACACTCCTTTCAGGTAGCACCTACAGAAAATGCCCTACATCTCTGGGATGCCCATCCTTCCCTTGTGACCTCAGGGTGAGTCTTGGGCAACCAAGTTTTTAACTGAGGCACCTCAGTGAAATGGTTAAAGACAAGGGTCAGGGAATCTAAACTCCAACATCTCACCAGCTCTGAATGGCCAGCCTGCACCCAAAAATGCTGATGCACATAAGTACTTGTGATCAAGACATACCAAAGCACATGACTGAGGCTTTGAGATGCAACTGCTCACCCAAGCAAAAATCAAAACACTAAAAGTAAAAAGAAATAAGCAAACATGACATTCTCTGACGACAGAAGATCACAGTTCATTTGGAAGATGTGGGAGGCATGGTCTTTGACACTGTGTCATCTTTTCCTGATACTCGTTTTCACCAGTGCTTAGCAGCTTAAAAGCAGAACTTTTGTTATGACAACCGTTCCTGGCCTCCTGTGTAACGCACGGCAGAGGATTTCACAGAATTACAGAACAGTCTGGATTAGAAGCAACTTTAAAGACCACCTACGTCAACTCCCCTAGAATAGGCTGGGGCACCTTCCACTAGATCAAGGTGTTCAGAGCCCCATCCAACCTGACCTTGAACACCTCTAGGGACGGGGCATCCACATCTCCTCTGGCCAACCTGTGCCAGTTCCTCAGCACCCGCACAGTGAAGAATTTCTTCCCAATAGCTAATCTAAATCTACTAACACCACTATGCTTTGTCTTATCAGTACAGGCACTGGTTTGAAGTGTATCTCCATTAAGCAGATGGTGAGAAATACCCACACAGAAAAGACACAGAGGTACTGAACTTTTACACTCCAATTTCTGCATAAGAAAATGTGAAACCTCACAAAAGCACATGAGAAAGAGTATTGAGAGGGAGGGGGGGAAAAGAAAAAGCCTTCTTCTGTACCTGCAGTTGCGGACGGGGTTTTTCTTGGGGAGCTTTACAGGCACGCACATCTTCTCCATGTCCGCAGCCTCCAAGATCAAGTGTCCGTTTTCACAGCTGGTAGAAATAAGGACGAGCCGCGGCTCCTGGCGAGCTGTCACCATGTGCCCGTCCTCCCTGATCACGAGCCAGAACCTGCGGCGGGACGGGGCACAAAGGTGCCCAACAGCGTTAATGCCAGGCTCGGCAGCACCCGCATGGCAGGTGCTCCTTCCCAGGCCCTCAGGAAAACAAACACCCGACAACGGCGGAGCCACGCGGAGGCCCCAGAGCCCGATCGGAGCCCAGCGCCGGGCCCGGCCCGCCTACCTGTCCCGCAGCTCCCCACTGCGCAGCCCCATCGGCGTCACCTGCGCCCGCCGCACCGACACCCCCCGGCACGACTTCACCGGATACACGAAGAGCCTGAGCACCGTCCCGACCCGCTGCAGGCGGCGGCGGCGGCGCGGGCCGGCCCAGCGCCAGGCCCCGAGCAGGGCGCCCAGCGCCAGCAGCG
>WEKY01023714.1:386874-429542 GCA_013390045.1 Picathartes gymnocephalus
AGCGGCCGTGGGCAGGGGCGGCCCGGCCTCCTCACACCGCCCCTCACACCGGCCCCGCCCGGCGCTCCGGGCCTGCCACCTGCCCCGCCGCTGGCCCCGGCCCGGCGCAGCGCGGAGCCGCGACCTTCGCCTGCCAGAAGGGGGGCGGCGCAGCGGGGAAAGTACACGGCTGAGCGTCCGGCTTGGCAAAGCACCGGCGGAGGATGCGTTACGTCTGATATCCGGGTTTTTAGTGAAAGCAGCGCTACAGGAAAAGTGTGGGCTGTGTGGGAATACACGAGCGAGTCAAGTTCGTGCGGAATTTTTTCCCTCGGAAAAGAGGGAAACAGGCGGATGGAGGGGAAGAGCTGGTGCGGAAGGCACCAGTCCAGTGCTGTTCGGCCACCTGGGGACATCTGCACACCCCAGCTGGCTGGTACCAAACACCTGAGACCCCCTCCGAGAGCTTCCTGTTTGTTGGCAGGGTCGCAGGGAAGTCACTTAGTGGGATAGCGAGCTGCGAGGCAAATATGACAAGGAATACAGACTGGAGTGGCAAATGCCACTGATGCCACTCAGGTCTCTCCTCACAGGCAAAGCAAGAGCTTTGGGATCTGATGGCCAAACTCACAAACTGAAATTTTTATGATCAGTGTGCTGAGACCAAAGTCCCAGAAGGCAGAAGATGGGAAGCTCAGTGTTGGGCATTTCTGGGAGATTCGGACGGCCCAGCCACAATGGGTTAGTGGAAGTACTCCATCAGCAGCATTGTGCTGGACGGGGACATTGAAGATGAGGCTGTTGTGGGCCTCTTTGACAATGGGCACGTGTGGGCAATCAAGCCTGGAGAGTTCCTCACATTCACCTCAAGAATCACTTGATCACAGGCCAGGATCAGAAAAATGTTCTTGCTAGTGGGAATCACTGCAGATTGTAAAAAGTGAGGTGGGATTTGTGACAACCTGCTGGTGGATGAAGGCAACGTGATGGATGTCAGAAGCAAAGGCAGTGGCAGCAGATCCATCCCTACTGGCATGACCCCCAAAACCCTGATCTTCCTCATGGGCAAGAAGGGAATCCAAAGGGGAGTCCTTAATTAAATTACCAGGGTATGACTGTGAGCATGAAAGCATGACACAAATAGTGCCAAAGAGACAGACATATGTCTGAGCACAAAGAGAATCAAACCTGGTTTTGTTGCAAATGTCTTTGCCTACTTCTTTCAGATGAGGGGTGCTGGGCAGGCAGCAGTTCTGGGACACCAACAGTCCACCTGAGCAGGTGTGGTACAGAAGGGAGTAATGTGTACATTCCTCGTCGGGATGCTCTGTATAATTTTTGGGGTCTCCCAGCCATTTTGGGTAGTTGCTCCTTGTCATTCACATTTTACTAATTGATATTAGCGTAAAGGTCTCTGGTAACATTAACTTTGTGAAAAGGCAAGAGGGAGGGCAATGCCTTTGCCCTCTTGTTCACCACTTTGCTGTTTAAAACCATGCCCTGATTCCAGTCATGGGTTTTGAGACCTTTCTCCTTCTACAAGTACACCACAACATGAAAGATAAACAGAACTTGTGTTTATTTTGAATTTGCCCCCTGAACAACCCCAGAACAGTTCTGGAGATTAACTATTGATCAGCAGAACCTTATGCTACTGTTGGATTGTGTGGGGGACATGCGCAGAGACAGCCTGCTACCTGTTCACCTTCCACATCACTTGAAACTCCTTATGCTGCTTTACTGAGACACCCTGTCCTCCATACCCCTGGCATCCCCACATTTCTCCAGGCAAATCATAGGTGCTCAACTGCCTGGTCCAGTTTGACCAGACCTGCCCCACCACCTTCAAATCATTGACCCACTGAGTCAAAAATAATTGCTTGTGATTGCTTTTATGACTCCACCACAGACACAAGAGGGGAGCCAACCCTGCTGAGCAGAGTGAGAGCCCTTGCACACTCTTTGGTAACCATTAGTCTTCTCATTTAACATGGAGCCTATATTTTGTTGAATTTAATTGAATTCACACAGAGGTCTTTAATCTGCACCTGCACCCACAGGAGCAGAAAAATGCTATAAGAGGAACCAGGTATTTTATGTGTTAGCAAATGTTCAGCAGAACTGCAGCAACTGTCTAATGTCTGATAAGCAGTGCTTGCATGCATGAATCAAAACATATTCACATAAGTACTAAAGAGATACAAACAAAAACACAAACTGGTTTTAGAATCTAACAAAAAAAGTGATGCATCAAATGAAATAAATGAAAAGACCAAACAAACTACTCTCTATGCCGGCCACTCCTGACAAACATTAATGCTTATTTTCACAAATTTAAACCAAAGTAAGTAACTAACTCCTGTGGTTTCTTGAGCACAGTATTCTCCACTGTGCAAATGGCAAAGTACAGAATGATTTTTCTCTCCCAACTTCTGTCTATGAGGCATCAAAATAACAGAAGTTGAGGTATGGGTGATTTACTGCTTGCTTGCTTGCTTCTTCTGGGTGCCAGAGAAAATACATTGGGCTATATACCTTACTAGCATGGCAATTAGGAGAAGTAAAGATCTATATGGTTGTGAGAAGCTGCAGCTCCTTCCTAGCTACATATTAGGGGCAGAACAGTGATGTACAGAACCAGATTCTTTTAGTTGGAAGGACTTGTTAACTGACTTCAGCAGTAACTCACCTTTGTTAACAATGGGGCATTAATTTAGAGAAAAAAATATTTTGAAATCCAAGCAGGACCTTAAACTTTTATTCCCTAGATCTGCTGATCTAAGGAGCCTAAGGTGATTTTGTTCAGACCAGCCCTTCTGTTACATTCAGCCCTAACTCTTCTTGGAGAGTATTGTGAGAAGGAGCTTAAAGAAATAACAGAAGGCAGCAGCATCTGTATAATCTCTCCTTTCCTGCTGTGAAACAAGGAATATAAAATCAGAAATAGCTGCAGAGAGCACAGTTGTTGTTTCAGGTCTAGCTCTGCAGGCTTTGAGGAAAGCCCTCTTCACCCATGCACCAGGCATCTCCCAAACAGCCTCCAGTAAACAGCGTGACCAGCACGTTTGTTTAATCCTCCATCCCAGGCACGCTGGTGCTCCCCTAGGAGCCACCCTCCTTCTGTTGTTACACAATGTGAATAGAGCCGCTCAGACAAAATAGGGACTGATTTTGTTACAATCCAAACACAGCCTCTTGTGGGACAGAACTGTGTTTGTCATAGCCAGAGAGGCACAGTATTCTTGCACTTAAAAGCAAATGACCATATTTTCAATTGCTGATAATTTCATCAAAGTTCAGGACAGTTGTGCTGGAATTCTGTGCACCAGGCTCTTGTTTCAGGCTTCCTTAAAATGTGTCTCATCACATGAAGAATTCACAATGTCAATCTTGCAACAAACTGGGGCCAGGCTCCCTCAGTCATGAAAATGGATGATGCTGACATATCTTTAAAAAGCATGGTGTTAACTCAGTAGCACAGGAAAAAATTTCAGGTGGAACAAATTTTATGGAGAAAATAAAGGCATATCTGCCTTCAGATGTAATGGGCAATTTGAGATAATTCTAGAGGCAAACCTAGACTGTCTTGTAGCAGCAGCTCAGTCAGACATCTAAGATGAATGACAAGGAAAGAGTTGAAGAATTTTACTTTCCACTAAAAAAAGACAGGCAGCTGGGGATCTTCTAGGTCTTCAATAAGTAGAAAGTGCTGTTCTTTAGAAAGGCATAAATTACCACACTGAGTGGAGAGGTTTGGATGGACACTATGAAAAAAAACCCAGAGACAAATTCAGCAAAATGCTGACCTCAGTTAGGTGGCAGTGTGTTATGATGGTGCTAAATGTAGCCTGGGCTTGTCTCAGTGAAGTAATTAAATGCACACACCAGGGATATGGCAATTATTTTTTCAGTGACTCTCTGATAATTCAGCAAAAGGCAGGGATGAGGGGATAACATGGCCAAGTATGCTGATTTCAACAAGATATAAAAATCATACTCACACACACACACACACATATTATATCTTTTCTCCAAAGTTAGAACAAACAATAAATTCAAAAAGTTCCTTCACAGATAGGAGGGGAGGATAAAAGCATTGCTGTTTCCTGTTAAAATCTTGAAGGAAATCAGAGTTCAATGAGTCATGCACTAGAAATGAGCTCAGTCAAATTCATGTGTGGAAAAATATCGGGCAAGTAATTGGCGATGATAGAGTTACAAATAGAGTCATTAATGATAGATGTCTTTTAATGGAGCCAGAGCAAAGAAATAAAAGGATCTTTCTTTTCTTGGTGAGGTTTTTCCTATAGAGAGAATTATTTATACCCAAAACCCAGGCAGGTTGATAGGCTACTTTGGTACCTATCAGCTGCCATTCCAGACATATAGGAAGGCGAATTGAAAAATTTGTTTTTCTTCAGTTGAAAGCTAAACTTCAGTCTCTCTAAACGCAGAAATGGTTGCTCCAGATAAATGTTTGGCCCGGTATTAACTAACGCAGGCTGTTGACATTTCAGGTTCTCCCAATGTTCTGTAAATGCTCTTCTCCATGTGAATATAACATCCATTGGCAGCTTTAGGAGTCTGAAGAGTCAGGGTGGAGCTGTGTGTCACCTGGGAGAGCAGGTAAGGACCAAAGGAGAGCCTTTGCAGGGGAGCAGGGCATTTGTTCTGCAGCACAAGGACTAACGCTTCTGCAGCTCTGGTTTGTCGGCCATCACAGGGCAGGATGGGATTCACCAAGGACAGGAAAGTCCCCACCCTAATTCAGCACAGCTGAAAAAACAATCTGACGCTGGTTCAGTGTCCCAGGAAAGAAAGGAGCAATGATTCCTTTACGGGCAGCAGAAACGGGAATACAGAAAGCAGGAGGAGGCAAGTACATGTAGTTTGCTGGAGCTGAGGTCCAAGGCATTCCTGGGCGGGTGTCATTCGTGTCTGCCAGCCTCCAGTTCAAAATTACACATCCTCTCATAGGCAGCTATCATCTCTCCAGCAGAAGATGAAATTTAGAAACAAGTAATAGCCGTGGTTTATCCCCTCACCTCCAGTGAATCTTCCCTAAGGAACGTTTTTGAGGCACAGCAAGAACTTCAGGGCAAAGTGTAATGCATTTTTAGGCATTTTGAAGGAAAAAACCACAACACAAGGACAATGTTCCTATGGCTTTACACTTGAAACACTTGGACAGAAGAGGCTCAGGATTCCACTGGGTAGGAAACACTGGTATACAGAGATGCACGTTACACTGCTGAGACCCCACATCCTGAGGATGGATCTGGACAAACCGGGAGGCCAGCCTAGGGAAAGGCAGGAAATCCCTGCAGGACATGAGGCAGAACAAGGGGGCAGGCTGAGGAGGCTGGAAATCTGTGGGTTTTTTCCCAGGAGATGGCAGTAAAGGACAATCGCCTTTCAGCCAGCGGAGCGCGGGGAAGTGGAAGCAGTGGTGGGAGCTGAGCTGCTCCTCCGGCAGTGCTGCCACCCTCGCCAGTCGCTCCTTGTTACCAGGAACAAAGCTTTATTCTTAGCGTCAGTGCTTCTAGCAGGGGTGAGGAGCTCAGTCCTTTACTTTTCCATACAGTAGGTAAATTATAAGCTTTCTTCTTGCCGTGGCAGGATCCCACTCACAGCCTCATCCAGACTGGAGGAAGCCCAGGAGGTCTCTCCTCCAGCCTCCTGCTCACAGCAGGGTAAACGCTGCATTTGCACTGGGTTGCTTTCCACTTTGTACAGTCGTGCCTTGAGACACTCTGTGGACAGACTTCAGCCTCCTGAAGTAACCTCTTCTCACACTAATTATCATAGTACTGCTTTCCCTGACTTGTTTCTGGCTGGAAACTCCCCCGTTTGGATTTATGACCATGACCTCTTGCTGTCTGGCTGCAGACTTCAGTAATGAGCCTGGCTCCATCTTGTTTGAAACCCTTTCTTATGTATTGAAAAGCTGTTGTCAAGTTTCTCCTAAGTCTTCCCTCCTCCAGCTGAACAAGTCCAGAGCCCTGCATCTCTACTCATACATGATGCAGGATTCAGGAAAGTGCACCACCCTCTCTGAGCCTAGTCTAGACTTCACCCCAAAACAGGCCTGGCAGCCTAATACTACTACGTGCAAGGAGAAGGAAGGGAAGGATTTTATTCCTTTACTTTCTCTTAATTTAATTATCTCCATGAATCTACAAGTTCTTCAAGCTCTCTACTCTTCCTTGAAGAAAAAAGGATCTCCAAAACACACTCTATACAGGTAACTGCAGCAACGTTGTGCATATTTTAGGATCAGTTTTGTCTCAGAAGAGGCCAGCGTTCAGCTAACAAGGGACTCAGGACACAGAAAAAGAGATAACTGGTTTTGCTGCACCCCAACACAAAAGCTGCCCCTTTCCCAGTCTTACAGACAGGCAGAGATCAGAGAGGACATTCATCCCTGAAGTGATCCGTGACCAGGGAGTGGCAAAGATCTGGAAGTGACAAAGTGCTGTGGTGTGGTACAGCTCTCCTCAGTCACTGCACTTCCAAAGCAAACTGTGCAAGAGTGCTTCCTTGCTGCTAATGTTGCAGGACAAAGGACAATAGCTATGAGTCCTCTGCCATTTCCTCAGAGCCTACGGTGAGCCAGAGGAGTAATTAAATACTCTGGCAAAATCAGCAGAAACATGCTTTATTCTGCTCTGTGACTCATTGAGCAGTCACAAGGAATAGCCAGGAATTTAAAGTAAAAGTGACATGCCAGGCTGTCTGGTTAGTGGAGTTCATTGCTGAGAGAAGCATGGACAAGTTGACTACTTACTTCTTGCCACTCTTGCATGTATTCAGCTTCCCAAACCTATTTATCTTGCCATTTGTTATAAAGCACAGTGAAAGGTGCATGGAAATCTGAAGGGAACCAGATAGCACAGTAGCACACCACTGAAGACAAAGACTTGGGAAGTAAAGCAATGGTTAGAAGTTTCATGCAAGGCTGAAGGGAGGAACATATCTTGTCCAGCTCAAACATCAAATCAAATTTCCCCCATGTACCCACCAGCACATCCCACATTGTTTATGAGTGAGTCAAATACCTGTTTCGTTCCTCAAAGGCACCAGGAGTTCAGCTGCAGACAAGCCTATTTTAATAAAAGAGCCTGTGTGCCGCTGTGGGTTGCAAGCTGTCCTTGCTGGGGTGGGTCCTCCAAGGACAACCTTGGCAAGAATACCTGTGCAGAAGCCAAGATTCAATGCCAGACTGCCCCCTGGCTTTGGCACCTGCCAGGGCTGGGAACCCGGGCTCCGCAGCAATCCCGGCCTCCTCCCCATCACCAGCATCTCGCTCTCCCTCAGCTCACGTGCAGACTTCCAGCACAGCAGCTCAGCTTCAGATGGAGGCTGCCCATTCTTGCTGGCTGAGCAGATGACCTGCCAGCCACTGCTGAGGTGGTCAGGGAATATTTCCTCATCTCTTATGTCACTGAGACAACGTTTAGCAACAGAGCTGCAGAACCTGCCCTATTCCACCTGTTTGCATCATAGCTAAGCGAAACCTGGCCCAACAGGGACGCTGCCATGACTGACAGGAAGCACAGCCCTCTGCTATCCACTCAGCTGAAAAATAAACCTCACCCTCCAGATTCAGATTTTCTAGATACTGCTGCATGAGCTGGGCTAATGAAAAGAGTAGCAAACTCTCAGGACAAGGCTTGGCCTCACAAATTCCCTTCAGGAGCTGAGGAGTGAATCACTGCTCAAGGAATATCGATAAACAGCACTACTTGGTAGCCTCAGTGAGAACCATCGGTTCATTTTGAGGAAGGAAAATGAATCATTAGCTGGTTTATTGCAATAGCACAGGTCACTTGCTTACTTTTTCTTTCTCTCTCCTCTTTCTTTTTTTTTTGGTCTATTTTTGAAACATTGGCCAGCCAAAGCTGACTCACCTATATGCCTGAGGCTTTTCTTTTCTCAGACTCACACAGAAGCACCATGTACATGTCATTCAGGTTCTGTATGGATAGCAACCAGGTTATGCCCTTAAAGTTGCATGAGGTGAGCAGAGGCCGTATGACAGCAGGCAAAAGTCCACTGTGCTGAGCAGTTCAGGACCTAAGGTTCATGTTTACCTTTGTGGAAGGTCTGAATGGGCTGGACCCTGTGTGTTGCAATGAGGGTGCAGCCTTACTAGTCAGGGGTCACACAGACAAACAGATGAGACACTCACTCCACATAGAAAAATGGAGACACAAATCTCTCTCTGCATAGCTTTAGTTATTTAAAAAAAGCCCTAATGATTTATGCTGCAAGAGCACTGTAAAACATGGAGCGGTTTAACAAAATCTGAAGTTAATCCCAAACTCCGCAGGCTGGTGTGGCATGTGGGTGTTAGGACAGCCCTGTTCTTACTGCATTATCAACAGCCCTCTGGCATGCTGGTGGGGGAGATCAGAGGGACAGGTCTGTCCCCATGGAAAAGCTCAAGAGAAACAACTGAAGGCATGAAATCAATGAGCAAAATCCCTTTGTGGCTATTCCTGCCCCAGCTTGTGCAACCTGAGATCCTCTGCAGCTTCATCTCCACACCTTGCCACTCCTGAGCATTTCCACACAATCTGGGCAACAACCATGTCCTACAAGGGCACTGAGGCCACAGGCAAAACAGCGTGGGGAAGTTTACACTGCAGCTTCCCCTTGCTGTCTGGGCTGCTGCTGAGAAACTCCTCCTTTGTGCGCTTACTTACGTGTGTAGGTAAAAACAGACATGGATCTCGTGGCTTTTATTTACAGTCCAGTTAGAAAAGAGCATAACACCCTGCCCCACACCCCCCATCTGATTCATTTGTTAATTTAAAAGAAATACAGTGTGGTTTGCCAAGACATACAAACTCCTTTGTTCAGAAAAGGCAAAGAAAGCAAGTGAACAGCATTTTTTTCCAGTTAAGTCAACTCCTTGATTACAAAAACACCATCAAAACTAGAAAGATATATAATACAGAGGAAGTGCTAGCAGGGAAGTCATTTACACTACCACAAAAGACTGACAGAAACAAACAAACAAACAAACAAACAAACAAACCCCACAGAATTTTTAGGCCCATAAACCACCTTGTTGCTGTGTCATCAATACAAGATTTATGTCCCTGGAGGTGTGACATGGAAGCTGCTCCATCTGCACCACTGAGCTGAGCCATCTCATATTGACATCCTCCGCTTACAGCTTCCAATTGCAGAAATGAAGATGGAGCTAGTAGGTTTTTTGGCCCCATTCTTATACATCACACTTGTACATTCTTATACCAAATGCTGTATGTATATTTTTTTTCTCAGATGCAGCTGTAATCACGTTTTTTTTCCCCCGGCAAACACCACAGAATTAGGTGTAAAATGCCCCAACTTCCAGGATCAGGTGTATCACATATAAACTCAGTTCTCAGTAAAAATATATATGCAGATATTATAGTAGCAGAAGAAAAGTAGTTTAAAATGTTAATCACAGTGAGCCTTTAATGCCCCAAAATCACAAACACACACCTCATTTTCCTTCTGGATTTTTAGATTGTTCTTGAGATTCTATTTAAATGTTCATTATGTCCAGGGTTTGAAATGAACAACCACGATGTAGCAAAGCTCTCCATGTCTCAGGCCACGTTTCATTTATGTCCAAGGGTATTTTTAAATACATTCATAACCTCAACTCTCTCAGGTAAAAAAACACTACAAAACTCGGAATCTCAGAAAACCAAAGACTATCTTTTCCTAATCCTTTGTTATCTGTTTCCTCCACTGCTTTGACAATTCCTCTCACTACCCAAACTCATCTCCACCTCCCCAGCTGCTCTCCCATCCTCTGTTTTCCTTCATTTCTCTCTCCCTCATCTACTTGCTTTTCCATCCATCCTTGGCTCCCTTCCACACAGAGCATGAAACTCTGGAAAATCAACTCATGCCCGAAAACAAACTTCAGTTCAATTAATCAAAGATTATTTTCTCATCCTTACACTTTTTTGATCCAATCTGATTTTATGAAGCGCTGAAATTTTTTTCAGAGAAGAGCACTCAGTCTTGGAAAGGGCCTGGCGCAGGGGCTC
Organism: Picathartes gymnocephalus; assembly: GCA_013390045.1. Taxonomy (NCBI): domain Eukaryota; kingdom Metazoa; phylum Chordata; class Aves; order Passeriformes; family Picathartidae; genus Picathartes; species Picathartes gymnocephalus. The sequence goes on from WEKY01023714.1 coordinate 396,909, forward strand.
GGGGCTGTTAGTCCAAGAGGTTTTTCAGATCCAGGTCTCAAATCTAATCCTGAGAAAGCAGCAATGGCCTCATATCCTCTCCCGTGGGGCACACAGAGCTGCGCTAGCGGACGAAGGATGCCACATGTGCTGACACTCCAAAGGGAGCAGAATAGGCTGCTGCTAATCCTTGCAGGCCGACCACCAAGTAGTGACAACCCTTCTGCAGAACCTTCCCGACATTCTGGGGAGAGAGATGAGAAAAGGGGATTAAAAAAAGACAAGGCAATAGAATATACCTTCATATAAAATCATTCTGACAGCCAATGTCACAGCCCCAGAAAATGAAATTCTCCCACAGTTAACGAGGGCTGGAGAGTGGAAAAACATTTTACCATCTATTTTTATATAGGCATACACACCCACAGGGTATAGTTAAACTGAACGGATGCAGCCTCCACAGGAAGCCAGGCTTTTACATGTGATTCTATTCAAGAATAAAATTAGTTTAAATTCAGCCTAGTTTGTAGAAGTACATAATTCCCACATTACATGTTCTAACTATGTTAGTAACTCCTAAAAGCTCATAAGGTGTTAAAACTGGAACTGAACAAGAAGGCAGTAATCACCGAGAATACTTTTATGGAAATTTCATTGCTTTTTGTCAAAATAATTTTTTTTTTTTTTTTTTTTTGGTCAAAATAAGAAAGTTTTGATCCACATCAGTACACACTCAGGAACTCATCTATGTACTGCACTAGACATAACTTGCCATGGATTATTTAACTGAAAACCTTAATCTAATTTTAATTCCACTTCTGATAGTTTTTGCTCATATGGCTGCTCATGACTGGGGAATTAATACAATGTGGTCAGATTTGGAGGAATATCAGAATTAATTGCTAGTAACTCTTCATGGTTGTGTGGAACTAGATTAAAATGACCTCTTGTAACATGGAAAACACTGAATCTAAGTAAATAATTTTAAATCAGAGAAATCCAGTCAATATCTATTATATTCCTGTGATTTCTGAAACTGGATTACAGAGGTGCTGGCACATAAAAACCTTCAGCTGTCATGATGCTACTACATAGTTGAACTTTGCTGGTTTTACTCCTATGGAAACTTACTCAAAAGGAGTTAAGATGCCAAAATAAAAAGGCAGCTCGAGCCTGGGGGCAGTTCTTGAAGCTGGAGGAGATGCAGGGCCTTCCCTTCCCACATCTGTCCCTGCCTCACTGTGTCACACTGGAGTCTTCTTTCCCCCTTCCTGCCCTTCACTTGCCTACCCAGACCTCACCTGTGCTTTCATGAGTTGTTCTTTATGCCAGAGCCAAACTAGCAACCCTTCCCCGTGGGAATGTCATCTGACCAACACAAAAGGGAATACGCAGTGTCCAAGAACTGACCTGTGCTCTAAACACCATTAAAAGTACCCTTATACCACCAGCAAAGTGATGACTTGCTGCAACATAACCATGCTCACAAAATTGCACAGATCAGGCCTACAGGCTTGAGACATGAAACAGTAAGATTTGAGAGGCAGCTCCTGACTATGCTGACATCTGTGAACTCAATTTCAAAAGTAACTTTGCCAAGCTAATGGCATTTTCTGCATGTAAGACTATTCTTTATCAAAATCACATTTTTTTACTAGGATGCGGTAGAAAGTCGTGTCTCATGGTGACATCTGTAATCTCAGCAGCAGGAAGGATTCCTGACAACAGACAGGTTTCTCCTGCTAACACAGACTTTTTGCTACAAATATCCAAGACATACCTGATATGTACTTAAGTGACGTGAACAAGAGAAAAACAATGGAATTCTTCCACATAGCAGTTTTGTAACCAAAGACACTCGTCTTCCGGTGGGAAGAAAACCAAACCACCAGACTGTAGGACTTGTTGACTTCCCACAGAGGAAAGCAAAAGAACAATTTTGATCCAAAATAGTTGTTACAGATGAAGAACAAGCTGCATTTTTTTCCTGTAACCCATAGCAGTGATTTCTAAGGGTCACCTTGGCCAAGGAATGTCCTGCAGGGCTGTTTACCGTTTCTTTCAGGCACTTCAGTGGAAGGGAAAAAAATGCAAGGCAAATTAACTGAAAGTTTTAAGGAATAGTTTTAAAACAGTGATGCTGAAGGAAACGCAGAACAAAGCAAGGCAAAGCACCCGTCACATGGATCAGCTTAATGTCATTTTCACTCCGAAGAGAGAGATTTTGTGCTCTTTGATCCCGGCGAGGGTCGGTGTCTGGCCCTCCCCAGCAGCACCGGCTCCTTCCCAGGCAGGTCCAGAGCAAGTCCCGACCCCCTAGTCGGAGCCGGGCGCTGGCTCTGAAATGCCTGCGGGATAAGGGGCATTCCGAGAGCCGCTGCCCCTCCGGCACCGCAGCCCCCGTGCCGAGGGTCCCTGTGCCGAGGGTCCCGGCTCCGGCCTCCCCGACTGCGCTGTGCCCTCACCTTTCCGTACTTCTTCAGGCGCTTCCCGTAGGGCCGCTTGCCGGGGGCCCGCGGCGGGCGCAGCGGCTCGTAGGAGCCGGGCAGGACGGCGAAGCGCACCTTCCTGCACCCGGCACCCTCCTCCTCCTCCTGCAGCACCGCCGGCCGCGGCGCCCCCGCGCTGCCCCCGGCCGCCGCCGCCGCCGCCGCCTCCTCCTCCTCGCCGGGCAGGATAGAGACCTGATCGTCGGCGGGCCCGCGGCGGGAGAACCTGCCCCTCACCTTGGAGCCCAGCCGCGCACCCACCGTCATGGTGCCGCCGGGCGCCGACCCGTCTGCGCCGACTTCGGGCGCTTCCTCCGCCGCTGCGCCACAGGTGTGGCCGGAGGTGGCGGCCGCTCCTTCCCCGGGGCGGGACGGCTGCGGGAAGAGGCGCCCGGAGCAGGCGGGCGAGGGCTGGTGGTGCCCCCGGCTCTGGACCCCGGCCCCGCAGCTGCTCTTGTGCGGGAAGCCGGGAGCTGCTGCGGGAGCCCGGGATTCGAGCCCGTCAGCTCAGGGGGGACAGGTGAGCGCTGACGGGCGGCACAGCCCCGCTCCGTCCCCGGGCTGCCGGCGAGACCCTTGGAAGCTCCTTCCGTGGCACCGCACGCACTGCCCGGCCCACGGCAGCACCGCTCCAGGCGGTCACGCTCTTTCCCCGTCAGAGAAAAAAGCCAAGCTCCCTGGACATCCCTGAGTTATAGGGTGTTCCTACTAAAGCCACGGGAGATCAGCCTCTTTGGGTCCTGGGCTGCATTCGGCTACGCCTGGCCTAGGGGAAAGTGCCAAAGAAGTTTCTCAGTGGCTTATTGCCCAGGTGCTGGGGGAAGCTGTGATAGCCCCACCTCTGCGGCTGGGGTGCTGCAGTGTAACAGCTGCCTTTCTTAAGCAGTGCTCCTCAGCTTGGGTGCATCAAGAAACTCAAAATTGTATAGGGAGCATAGATGCAATTTATTAAACCAGTTGGTGTATTTGTCACTATTTGATACGCATTATGACTGCTTTGGACAAGCAGAAGCAACACAGGGACAGACTAATCCCTTACCTTGGATTTTTCTTACCGAGGAACAAAGCCTTGAACCTGCAACTCCCCAAGACGTGTGCATAACATTCCCGAAGTAGATCCTGCACTTCACATTCTTATCTGCCTCAAGGACGGTGAATTGCCACCTTCATAGCTCCGGAAAGCTGTGTAAAGAACAGTGGGGCCATGTCCCTGAAGGGTGGAAGATGTGAGCTAAGTTTCAGAACTGTCACCACAGGGGAGGTGCTCTATCCCGTAAATGAAAGCTCAGAGGTAGATAATCTTTCACTATTTTCCCAGGAGGGGCAGGCCTTTCCACACAGACTGGGTTTGTACCTAACAAGTTTGCTTCCTTTTCCAGAATTCAACTATCAAAAACCTCACAGAATACATCTCTCAGCTGAGATTTAATGTCTACATTTGCATGGTGGCAGGGGAATCACATGTTCTGAGATGAATAGGTCCAAGGTATCCTCAGGTGTGTGACACCAGGTACCAAAACTTCATGTCTAAACAGCACATGGAACTTTGGGTGTAACCTAAAATAACCATATGGCATTAATGACCCCACTTGGTTCTCCAGCAGTGTTGTTCATTCAGTGGACAGGAATGACTGTTTGTTGTATTTTCACTGATTTATATACATTTTAATGTTTTTAAACTGGACTGTGTGAAAAGGGATGCACTAAGTTTGAACATGTCTGTATACCTAAAAAGAAATAATGCAAAAAAAAAACCCCAACCCAGACCAGCTGAAGGATGTAGTAACTCCACTGCTCACCTTCCACCCATCTCAAACACCCCCTCGAGAGATGCTGCCAACATATTACATTTGAATTCATGAAGCCTCTGAAGACTCCAGGCATCCCTATCCCTGCCTAGAGCTGGGAAATACGATGTGGCATTTAAAACTAGTTTGTATTTCAAAAGTTAAAGCTGTGCTGATAAAATGCCACACCAGTCCCCTCCCACATGGAAGTTGGGAACATTTGGATGTGAAATGCAGCTTATCCCACTCTTACCTACGGAGTATCTTATATACAACAGATCTAGCACAAGGCAGCTGTTGAGGGCACCCAGAACCAGCATCTCACTGAACCCAGACTAAGAATATTCTGCTTGCCAATAAAACCACAGCCTTTTTTCAGAACTGTTTTCTCTGATCTTCCCATCTTATTCCTGCTGGGGCAGCAGGAGATTTGGAGAGCCAAAAGCTGCACTTGTGTGCACCTACACCTTTTGCACTCAGACAGTGTCCTTTAGGAAGCTCTGGGTGTATTTGCTATGGAGAGCAGTAGGTGGGTCACAGCTCATCTTCCAGCAAGGCAAAAGGAGGAGGGCAGCAGGACTGAGGAACCAGGGCCATTTCACACTGCTGGCAGTCACTGGACAGAACACTATTTGCAAACTGCCCTGATATATAAACGTTAAACTGGCAGTGCCATGTTTCATGGGAGAGTTGAACTAAAATTTGCCAGCTCTGCCCTCTGGAAAAGCTACCTGGTGTTTTATAGAACATTGCTACGTCTCCAGTTATATGAAGCAGTGAAAACCAGCGACAATCTAGGGCAAAGTTAGCCATGGAAAAACAGCGCCTGTAAAGCGGGAAGCTTCCCTAAGTACTTAATCTGCTGTCTCACAGCATGACCTATATTTTTTCCACTGAACCTTCCGAAAAGGCTAAGGGTTTTGTTTCATGACTGAGTTCATACATGACCTTGGATTAGCAGCACAGTTACATTCCGGTTGTGTATTTTAAAGAAAAATTGAGCATTCATGGACATTAATGGGTAAATTGGGTAGGCACACAACCCCTCCTCCCCAGGCTGATTTTTGCTGAATTCCTGCAAAAGCTACTGGACATCAATTTCTAAGTAATGCTAAATCACTGATAGTTTCTGAACAGTGCAGGACCACTGAACCCATGCAATACTAATCCTGAATTCACACCATGCTGAAGATGGAGCCTGTGCACCTTTAAACTGTTGTGCTACCTGCAGTAATGACTGTGCTTTTATAAAGGGCAAACAACAAGTATTTTAGTATGAGAACTGTTCAAGTAAGTTTTAATAGAGTGCACCAGTGAATCAAGATGACTTGCATCAGATTTTGTTTCAATGAACATCAGATTAAAAAAAAAGAAAAGGGGCTACAGTTCTTTCTTTCCAAACACCACCCTTTTTCTAAGGCAACAATACACGTCCATTTCCGAACATAACTGTTACAGAGGAAAGCTACATCACAGTACAGCATGTAAAGTCCATCTCGGTCAAGAAGCCATTAGAGAATGGCACATTTACTACACTTACGGCTTTCTAACTTAGGGTTACAGAGTTTACCACAGCTTTTTTTTTAATTTTTATTTTTTAAAGTGACATTTTCTTAAGGAACTTTCTATTCTTCACAAGAGTGTGCAGATGGGGCCCATATGTTGATATTACAGTAATTACGACATTAAATAACATTGCACAACCAACCTCTATGGTTAATTCAGTACAAAAGAACAAGTATTAAAATGTACCAGTACTAGTGGTTTTACATAGTTTATAATCATTAGTTATGAAGGAAAAAAAATGTGGGGCTGTTTTTTTTTTTTTTCTTTTCTGTAGGCAAGTGCCTAATTACAAAGCTGCATATTACAGGCATAATGATGTGGAATAAATACAAGAAATCTGGTAAAATATTAAACACAAACAGGTTACATGGGAACAAACTGTACAACCACAAAAGCATAAATCAACAATTTATCATTATAAACAATGTATGTTTAGCTGTAAAATATTATGTGGAATTGCATGTACTCTTTGGGGGCACATGTTCCAAAAGCCAAGCTAATTCCTGAGGTGGTATTATTAACTTACACAATTGGTCAACACTTCAGATTATCTTGTGCTATTAAACAGTCCCAATGTTAATAGATTTCCATAAAATGGCATTTGTAGTATTCTGAAGGCAGCAAATAAGTGATATTTTACACCAAGATATTCAAATGAAGTAATTCCGGTTCGCCGTTTTGGTGTTACATTTGTTAATGGGCCATGGGAATAAAGCACTGGAATTTGCAGACAGAAATCACTTATGCCTGGTTTCTGTTCCCCCACAGCTCTGAGCTGGCCAAAGGCAGAACAAAGTTTCTAAACTGTTAAGTGCCAACACTGTAAACATGTTTGTCATTTTTTTCAACTAAACACTCTCCAATAACAAGGATAAGAGCCAAAGATAAGCAGGAACAGTCTCATGTAGAACAAAAGCCAATTGCTCATCGACTTTTGATTCAACTCATGAACAATTTTTAAATAATTAAAAATGGTCATGCTACAGTTGTGAAAACTAGTTTTGTGCATTTGACTCAGGACAGAAGGTTTTTAAAAAACGCATGGTAGAGGTAAGACTTATAAAACCCACGAAAAATGTAAATGATAGGGAAGAACTTTTCCAACTCAAAGCATCAAACACACATTTCTGTGCAGAAATCTAGACAACTATACAAGATCTGAATTTAAGCAGTCATCTTTTTATTATACAACTCTATGAACATAAAATGAACAGAATGCTCTATATACTTACCTGTACATGTGAACATAACTTCTTTAGCTACAGTTATTTAATATAGGTCATACTGGATTTAACTTTACAATTCTGAGTAACTATGTATAACCTTATTGCAATAAGGGCAATTTCTACATGGGGAGTTTCACAGGCCAATCACATTAGGCGAAACCAGTACATTCAAAGTGTAGATCATGTATGAATCTTCCCTGATCCCAAAGAATTTAGGTTCTCTTTACAGCTTAAGCTCGTTTGCTATCTTGGATGCAATGTTCTTAAACGCGATAGAAGTCCCAGATATTCTCTTGAAGCGAACTCCATTGAGCGACAATCGTGGCAGTTTGCAGACTTCCATCTCCCACTGAACAAGGCTGTCTTGTCGTGCATCACCATGGACACAGAAGAGCAAAAACCTCTCTTTTTGTTCGTAATCACAGTTATTGGCATCTAACACTTTCCGAATCTCTCTCATCATATCATTCGGGTCCATAGAACTTGTGGTCTTCATACTCCATGTGAACCGCAAGGAGCGTGGCTTTGAGTCTTTGCTATCCTCCTTCTCTCTGTCTTTAGGCTCCCCAGAAACACTCCTGGAACAAGTGACATACAGCAAAGTCAAAACCAAAGCAGTGTAGCCAAGAGAGATAAGAGAAATACATTTCTTGAACAGGGGTTTCTAAACTGCCATCGAGACACCACAAGTCATGGCAAGCTAATTCAGGGAGTTGGATGGACACTGCTGGAACAGTCCTGCCCCACATGCTGTGTGCGTGTGCTCAGCACAGCACAGTGCCACAGTAGCGGCACACAGCAAAGCAAGTTTGGAAACCCCTGCTCTGTAATGTTCTGATGACAACATGTGCAATGAGAACTGCAGCAGACACACGTTACTCCATACTGCTCCAAAGAAAGTGGAATCTATGTAAAAGCATGACTGAAGTTCTGCTGATTTCATGATCTGGAGCATGCCATACATCAACAAAGCTAAAGTTGAGGGACACAATCCTGAAGCAGAAATCATACAGTAAAAGCAGCAGAGGAAGAAATCCCACCCTGCAATTCACAAGTCTTTCGTTAATTTCCTCCTCTCTTTTCTGCCTTCCCCACCTTTTGCATTTGTTTAGATTTTTGACCTCTCTCTGTGTCAAAAGACCTCATAATAACATGTTTTAACTGATGAGGCAGAGTTTTGGACTGTAATTTGGTTGTGAACAGTCTGTTGGTCACCATTTGAGTACACAGCCAGCAGCTTTTACACATAAGAAACAGCGACATGTATTTTACAAATATAGAAAAAGTATTTTGATAAAGGACAAAATTGCAAGGGAGCAATTTCCAATCACTACTCTTAGTCTGATGCTTCCTTATCATATAGATTACTTGTTCCATTGCAGAAAACAATTTGAGAACCAGCACTAATTATTTTAAAGTAATTCCACAGTCAGTTGTATCTGTTCTTGCCACAGGTACTCCTGATGCTGATGTCTCCCCATCCACCACTGGGGAAAGGTGCTGCTCTCATTTTGAGTCTATAAACCATTATTATTTTTCAGAGAGAAGTCAAAACAAGCACTTTTAATTTAATTTTGTGAGACCCTCAGAGAACCACATTGATATTAAGGGATAGAGCAGGGATAAGATCTCAAATGACTTTTTTAGCCCCAAACAGACACTGTAGGATGACAAAAGCAGAGAAAGCTAGAGAATGAAAACAAGAGCTGAAAGCAACTTTACACTTCATTTGAACACTCAGTCTCTTTTCCCTTTCCACATCCAATAATTTGACAGCTAATAGACTCTGAATTGAAAAGGGCTAACTTAGATAAATGCATTGTGTATTATATACAGTGTATCCTGTTAAGAATGTGCTGTTTATTCGTTTTTAAATAGAGGCTTTCTATTTTGAAAACTAAATCAATACTTTCTGTAAGTGACCAGTTTAGAATGAATGCAAACTACAATGCCTGTTCATTAGAGAGCAGAAAAGTAAAGAGGTACGCACTGTGCTTAAGCACACCAAAAATGCAGAACCAAATGCTGAAACATGGCAAAAGAGCAGATAGACTGGAAAATGAGCGTATGAAGGAATGTTTTATTGCTGACAAAGCATCTATAGATTTGTGTACAGTGGTTGCCACAGAAATTCAATATTTGGCAGTCACCACCCCTTTTGTCTGAATGTCACTTGCTTTATTTCTCAGAGCAAGTGGCATTCATTTCTCAGGGACTATAAGGTGTTTACTTATGGCAAGCAGCAGCTTTAGTAATGAGCACGGTATGTAGCTATAGTAAAAATTTAATAGATACATCTATACACACAGACACACGAAGTATTTACACTGTCCACTGAAACCAAAAGTAAACACCATTAAATATTTGTAAGTCAAAACATGATTTTAAGTGCCTAAAGGATTGGTTAACTCCTACAAGGGGCTTTTTTATTCAAAGGAATATATTCACATCAGTTTTATATTAAATACTTCGCAAGAAAGCAGAAATTAGGGATATAAAGGACCTCACCAAGACCCCCTCCCACCAAATAGAAAACATTTTTGAAATACAGAATACTTAAGCACTGTTCTCTTTTACATCCTGATTAAAAGAGTTTAAGAAATCACTTGATTCAAAAGACCTAGGAGCGAAGTATTAATAGTGACTCCTCACCTTGAGGTGTCAGTCCTGCCACTGGCTTCGCCTTCACTTGGATCCCTCAAAACAAAGTTAAGGTTGAGATTCAATGATAAAGGTGAAAAATAAAAGTTAAGAAAACCTACACCTAAAACAATGTTAAATAGCTACCGACGAAAAAAAAATCAGTATAATAATGTCAAGCCTAATACTGTTTAATAGTATTTTTCACAGCTGTAATTCTAGTTTCCCTTTATGACACCTTAGCTTTTTTCTTAGTTCTGACATGTAATTGTTTTATTTTTTCCCCAGTTGATGGTAAAATTAGCATGTTGTTCTGAACCTACTGCAGACAGAGCAATGGCCACATGTAATTCCAGCAAGCACAGAGGAGCAGTTGGTCAAGGTGGTCCAGGGGGGCTCCACTCTGCACCCTTGTGGGTCAGGCCTTTGTATCTCAGTCCTGAAAGCACTTTGAGACAACCCCATGCTTAAGCACACTCAAGCAATTAACAGTAAGATGTGCCTAAGAGTTTGTGAGACTAAATGTCTGAAGCCCAGTTCGGGAAGGTTACTTCAACATCTGCTTAACTTCAAGCAAATCAGCTGTTACACTGACTTCAGTGAGATTACCAGAGAGCTCGAGATTAAATATATCTCTGACTTATTGCATTAGAGCTGTGCTTTGCAAGGAACTCTTTTATATCATGTCTTTTTAATATGAAGCAACTTGAAATACCTGGGGATACCCAGATTGTGTAAGCCACCCTAGGTATGTTCCTAGTGCTGCTGTACCAATATTTTAGCACTCAATTTCAATTACCTCATTAATGTAATACCTTCAAAACACAAATACTTTAGTAACTAACACCAGGGAAGTATCATTTGACATAAACCATTGATTCAAAATACTTCAATACCCTATTCACTAAGCATTCTCATTATGCATTTATTTTATATACTTACCAGAAAATGCATTTACCCTTGTCAAAAGTTAGTAAAAAAAGTCTTTCATGACACCTTCTAATCAAAGTATGCTTTAAACCATTATTTCCTTAACAGTACGAAAGTTAAAAGTTATGTGATCCAACTCAAAGAACAGCAAAAAAAGAACCCCCTGGACCTCTACCCATGTAGTCCCAGGTATAAAACACCTCACTTTCCGCAGTAACAAAACAAACACACACCCTACAGGGCCGTGACAAAATATATTTTTAACAGTATAAAACCTTCTGTAATAAATTTAAAATAGATCAATTGAAGATACCTTAATTCTGAAGACATAGTTTAAAATATTTTAGTATTGTAGTTTAAGATAATGAAAATATTATTTCTTTGATCTAACTCTTAAAATCAAGATGCCATTCCTTGCAATTAACAAGGAGCTATTACACAAAAAAGCAGCCTGTGCTCTTGAAACTGGTTAGTTACTCAATAGAAAATACCTTTCTTCCCATTTAGAAATCTACACTGACAATAGTTAACTAACTTTGCTGTAACACTTTTTTGCTCTTTAAAATCAGAGAACAATTCTCTCCTTGCAACTGTGAAAGTGCTGGAGATACCAACAATGGAGGATCGTAGTCCTGTATGTTCAGGTTTCTGGAAAAAGAAAATAATTCATATACTTGTTTCTTTTTAGGTCTTCATAGGAGATATTACTTCGACACACACTGATGTACTATCAGCTTACCAGGTGAAATCAATTTTGTGAGGAACATCACTGAATTTCCAGCTTTCTCTCTTCCCTTGTATTTCCACCTTATGCAATTAATGGTATTTTACTTACAAATTTGCAACTACTAGCTTAACCTAACCTTGAATTTATCTTTATTTCCCTACACGCAAGTGACAGAATTCAGTACACAACAGCATGATTCAGCAAGGGAAAGAGAAATTTCCAGGATGTAATTGTGTTGTAAAACTGAGAATAATGCAGTATGGACACATCCATAAACAGGCTTGAGAATTAATAGATAAATCACTGGTAGAAAGAGGCAAATTGAAAATCAAGTCCCGTTTTGGGAAAACTCTTGTGACTGCTAAGTCAACAGTCACTTATTAAACAGAGTATTTGAAAATCTTTTTCAGCACCTTTCCTCACAGTATTGTTACTGATAGCATCATCACAGGAATGAATGCAGACCCAGGATGTGTGGGTTTTCTTCTTTCAGAAACCTGAACTTACATTTGAAGAAGCTGGTGACATAGTAAAACAGGCTGTATGATACTGAAATACTATTTCCGCACTTCGAGACTTCTGCCTGCTTCTAACTTCTCATTTTTTCACAGATTTTAGAATTACCTAAAATAATTTGTGAATAGCTATTCCATTTAAGCATAGCAATAAAATTATTGTAAATATAGTCCTTGCAACAAACAGCATCCAATTAAAAAATATTGTTAACAGTAAATAATGAGTCATTTTGAAGTCACTCTTTTCAGTATTTAAATAAATTCAATTGTAATTGTATCATAGCTGTGAAACAGGAGCAAAAGCCCCTTCTGAGCAGCGTTCTCTTGCTCCTTTAAGATAAAAAAGCAGAATAGGTGGTTACGATATATACAGAGAAATGAAACAAGGCAGATTCTGGAAGGAACACACAAACCAAGCAGCATTTTAACTAAATCTATATTTACTTCAGAGTTAAACTGGAAATTGTCAAAGACTTCGTAACTAACACCCTGGTTATAGGCTGGGCTTTTATAATTTTTTTTTTCCTCTTAAAACTCGAGGTACCAACCTGCGAACGAACTTGGAGGTGATCTTGCTGATGATGCCAGTGGATGTCCCCCTCCTGGCGTGTGCGAACGCCCCGGTCTCGTGGGACGGCGAGGCAGGGGGGCCGTTGTAGGTGGCGTTGCGCCGCTCCCGCAGCTGCTCCCCATGGAAAGTACTGCGGCTCGAGCTGCCCCGGGGAAAGCGGGTCCGGTCTGGAGTGGTAGTGCTAATGCTATGAGCAGATGGGGAGGCAGCAGGCACTCTTTGAGTTGCACTGCTGGGAAAACAGAAGCATAAATAACGAGAAAAACCAGGCTAAAAGCCCTCCTGCATGACAACCATTTCTCAAAGACCAGAAAAACTTGCTCTTGACTATTTTTAAAAACTGAATGTACTACTGAATTGCTTTTATGATTCATACTCTGTTTGATTTTACAATGAAAATATCTCTTTATTATTTGTATCTCAAGTATTAGAGCTGCTAAAAAAAGTATACACAGATAATAGGACAAAAGGAAAAAGGTAGAAAAGTCTGTAGCGAAATCTGAAAGCATTCCCAGCTCTCCTCTGGAAAAATGTGTTCATTAACACTCTTAACACAATAACTCCCAAAAAACTTAATGGATATTTCTAAAGTCATAACCTGACAGAAGTAAGTGTATAAAGCTATTCAGGCAGTTAATAGTAAGAACAGCTATACTGTGGTACTTTTAGACACCAACGAGCTTAGCAATCTACAAATCAGAGAGGTTAACATTCCGGTATTTCTTTTCAATTTATGGTGGCCTGTGTTGTACAGTCCCGTCCAAAGTAGTCAAATTTTTAACTACTTATATTTTCTAGAAGATTCCAGAGGAAGGTAGTCAAGGAACTTCTTTAACTGTATGCAAACATGCGCCACAAACAAAACCAGGTTTAGATCGTCTGTAATACCCACAATACTTGAGCAAGCTCCTGCTTAAAAGCAGAACACAACATGGCAGTTTTGACTGGATTACAAACACTTTGAGGTCTGTCGTGAACTGAACACTAGCATTTCTGAAGTGCACAGCAATAAAGAAATGCCCATCAATCTGTTACCTTGGTCGGTAAGCTTCAGTACCATCTTTGATGGTTGGCAGTGTGACTTTGATAGGGTGACCAGAGGCAGACATAGACTTTTGATGCCGAGGGCGTGTGGAGACAGAGGGCACTGCAGAGCCTGCAGAGGATGTGCTGCTTGCAGACATTTCTGTCAGGCTTTTCCATGGCAGCAAGGCAGCAGCGATGGACAAATGACAAGAGAAAATAAAGGTTAGTGTAAAACTCCACTTAAAAAAAGAGAGAGAAAATAACTCATTTCTTCTTTTAGAACTCAGCAGTGCTATTTAATTAAACAGAAGACTGACTGACCAGGCTGCCTTAGATAGCTAAAGTAAAAAATACACAATTCTGAGAAAATTATGTTCATCCATAAATGAATTCTCCATATATGTTAAGTTAGGCCTTTTCATTCCTCCCAAGACTAAAGCTCACACACACATTGTTCAAAGTAACGAAGAAAGACTACAAAGAATACAAAGACATAATAAAAACTACTGAAATTCACAAACACTCTGATTAAATAGACCCTCCTTTTGCAAATACCCTTATTTACAGTTAAAACAAACATCTAAAACTTGAAACATTTGGAACTGCTGTCACATTATCACTTGGAAGTGACTGATTTTTAAAGGACTGATTTGTCCTTTTCCTCTGAACTATCCCCGACACTTCTGGGCTGAGTCAACCCTTTCAAAGTACAGTTCCTTCTACCACTACTTTTATTTCTCCTTCCTTAAGTGGCAAGAAAGATGAAAGTAGTGGCAAAACTATTGTGCCATTAATTTTTAAAACAAAAGTCAAATGAATTAAGGCAAAATACAGCTTTGTATTTACAAGGGTAAGTGAAATTGCATTAATAATATATTAGCAACTGGAGTCCCACAGCTAAATAGTATCTGTAGCAAAGAGGTAAAGATCTCAAGATTAATAATTCGATGACACAAGACATTCAGCTGCACCAAATCCAAATTCAATGGCAACACAACATCTTGTAGGAACAGCAAATAATAGAACTCAAAAGAAAATTCTTCCTAATTTTTCAGAATATGCTTGAAGAATGGAGCACCATATTCATTGCACTCATGAAAGGAACAGGGATTAAGAATCTTTCAATACTGCAGAAAAAACTGAACTGTGAAATGAAAAACTGTGGGAAAAACCCCCTCTCTTTATAGTGTTTTATGTATTAAATCTCTTGAAAGAAAAAATATCTTTGTAAGATCAGAAAAAGTACTGTATTATATTATAACCCTCTATCTAAAAACCATCTGTTAACTTCTTTCTTTCCAAAAGAGGACTGTTACTATCTTTGTTCAAATATCTGAAACTAAAAAAACCACAAAAATTTGGGAAAACACTTTTGAAAGCACCCATCCAATAATTTGAAATTAAAGGGCTTTAAGGAAGTACATTAAAAAGCAGAAATCTAATTCTTAGTGTTTAATTAAATAGTTATACTTTGTGTTCCACAGTTCATCATTTTACTGTAAATGAACAACCCTATATTTCTCTTATTTCCAAAACTGTATGCATCATTAAAAAATTCAAACACTATGACAGAAAACAAAAGAAGACTAGTTTACTAGATTATGCTATTTTGTGCTATGAATTTTTTGTTCGTTTTCCAGTAACTGTTGTATTTGAATAGCTTGAAAAGCATCAGAGTAAGACCTGTTACTTGAATCTAAAAAAAACCAAAACAAAACAAAAACAACAGCAAACACACAAAAAAAGCCCCAGGGGAAAAAAAAACCCAAACAAACAAACAAAAAAAACCCAAAACAAACAAACAAAACCCCAACAAAACAAAACCCACTTAAAAAAAAATATCCAGTTATTACACTCCATTAAAGTCAGTATCTTATTTTAAAGTCAAGTACAGGGGTTAACTAAGACCAGGAATAAACAAAAGGTTTTTAAAAAGACTAACTGGCAGTGTTAAACACAATGCTACTCAACAAAACATACCAAACAGAGCTTGTCATCCCACAAATAGACACAAACTGGTTACCATCACTATGAAAATATTATTTAGGCCAGAAACTTATATTGAAAACAATTGACAAATTTTAACCATTTCAACTTTTTAAGTGATTAGGGCAAAAATGAAAAAGGATCAGGCTACACTGTCAGAGCAATCCATCTGAAGCTCTCCACAGCATAACTGGCCACTTAGCAATTAGTTGTTAGCACAGTTACTTCATCCTGTGTTGGAAGACAACCCTCAGCAAGCAATGTGATCCCTTAAAAAGAAACAAAAGTCGACTGACACATTTAGCTTAAAAATTCACCACAGACAAGCAAACAGCAGTGGAAGATGAAAACAAGTCTTGTACTTTATGTATTTCACACTCTGATTCATAACGGTATTAATTGCATAACCTGCTTCTTCTGTGCCTCATTTTTTGTACCCAAACTAAGAAACAAGGAAAGTTGAACAATACCTGTTGTCCTTCCCATTCTGTATTGCAGAATAACGATCTGAAGAACGTTCACAAACGTAAGTGTTCCTCCTTGTCATTCCACTACCAGAAAACACATTATTCTAGAAAAAAATTAAGACAAAGTTAAATTAAATACTTTCTACTGTATATCATATTGTACAAAAATCTGAGCATTGGAAGAAGCAAATCAAAACAGCATTTCAGCCAGTCATGTATATTGTTAATGCTTTCAACTGTACTAAGTCAATCTGTCGACACAAATCATTTGTATCATCAGCTGTTTTTTCCAATAGCTCATTCACCATCTCATTACTGCACCACTGAGAATACACTGAGAGAACACAAGGAAATTTAGTTTTGCTGACACATGCTTTACTAAGTATTATTATGCATTTCCCACATACTGTGTTCCTGTATTATTTGTCCCTGGGATCAAACAAACCGGGATCCCAGAGAACACACCTATGGCTGGCTGAAAAGGCTTTCCTGCACAGCATGACTTTCCAACAAGGAAAATCTTTGTTGCCTCGTCAAGAGCTTTCAAGAGGACAGTGGAAATACTATAAATCTGTGTCAGTCAACCCAGAAATTTTGATGCAGATAACACAGCAAATACTTCTTGTAGCAACAAATACTAATGGCATTTCTTTGTTACTAATTTCAGTTTGGATACACTTCATAAAACAACTACAAACATTCTCTCTATCCCTACCAAGCACAGGTTAGCTGCTGAAGGCTTAGCTTTAGTACATGACATACAATTCTCACTTTTTAATACAGTACATACTGAATTTGGGGTGGGAGAGGTTGCACCGTGCTAACATTACATTCTGATATCTGCTGGCAAAATATTTCAAACACCCTCGACTCAGGTACTGTAGGACATCATGAACTCTGCAAGATTTACTGTGTTTAGGTCTCCCTCACCTACAGTTTTTCAGCATTAGTATGACCCCACAGACACCACTAAACTGTTTTAAGGCCAAATTGTAAGGAAGACTAACAACTGCAGTAACTTTCTGAAATTAAACTCTCCCGAATTACAGGAATATGACTGAAGTTGATAACTATGTTTTCAAGAAATTCTGTCATTTTGAACATCATGTTACCCTCAGTTACACAAAAATATTTTAAAATTATCCACATTAAATTAGCTTTTTACACTTCAAATGTTTGAGTTTTAAACAAAAATAGTCACTATCTGTGCAAGCCGCTCAACCCTGAACCACTATTATGATATCTGGCACCAATATTCCCCAATCATGCCCACCACAAAGCCTTTCAAGGTCCCCAAAATAGTAACAGAGTTAAAAATGCACAAATACTAAAGTTGCCATTTGCAAGTAAATAAATTTCTCATTCTTCATAGCAAAAATACTCTAGTTAGTTAGTTCTTACAAAGCAGAGAAATGCTTGTGACATATCAGCTTGTACCACACATGACTCCGATCAGGTTTGGGGCAATAGAGTTTTGGAAAAGCTCAGATACGAAATCTAATCTTAGAAGACTCAAAGTTCCTGCATGCAATCCACACAGCCATAATTTCAAAGACTCTGGTAGCGGGTGGGGGGGGGGGGACAACACCCCTATTTAAAATTAAAAGAAAAAAAAAAGTTAAAGCACATGCAGACGTATTGCAGACACAGCCTACAGAACACTAGGAGTTAAATGAACTTCAGTATTTATTTTCCTTTCAGAAAATTTTAGTAGAAATGCACATCTTTTCAGAATATCCAGGATGGGAGCACATAGAACCCCAAAGGACAATGAGAATTCCTGCTGCCAGTCTACTGTACTAAAAGATGGCAAGAATTTTTGTATTTAATAGACCATGTCTCCTAAATAGCACAAATACTTGAATCTTAAATCATGATTCATGCATATTTTTTTCTCCCCACACAAACTCTTGCTCCTAAGTAGCTATTTAAACACCATGCAGTATTTTTTCACTGTGAATCCTAAACACCAACACAACTGCACAGGAATTACCACAAGGCAAAGTAGATGCTTTCACATTAGAAGAGACAGACTCTCTGATTTGGAACAAAGGTGTTTGAGGCATTAATAGGATGGCAGTTCAGACATTAATAGGATATTCAGAATTGTGAATACCATAACAGAAGCATTAAGAAATTATTAATTTGCTAGTTCAGCTCCTTAATACAACAGTCAGGTTATAAATCATATCATCAGCAGGAACACGCAGGGAGAAAGTGGGTTGTTCCCCCTCATCTCACCCCATTTTTGAAGTCCAAAATGAAGTGGTTTCAGAAAACCAAACAGCCAAATTTACAGAAGACGTTCATGAGAGATATGTAGGATTAATCAGATGAAATCTGATTAAGAAGTCCCTTGACTTCCTTGTAATAGACAAGCATTAGAAAACAGAAGAAGAGCACTCCATATTGGCTCCATTCTTATGTTCGTTCCTTAAATATCCAGTATTTTTCTTGACAGAAACTGAAGTTTGCCCAAGTGCAGACATTCTCATGTTTACTGTTATGTTAGCGTTAGAAAAAGTAAAGTTGGAGGGGGGAGGGAAAGGTTTATTTTAAAAGGCATCTACTGTAGCCTATTTCTGTCTGCCAGTAAAGGTTACCAGAAATAGACTTGGTGGCTTATTCAGTACCCATTATGTCTATAGTAACCTTGTGCTGCACATTTTGTTTAAATAGAGAAAAATAAATATAGCAAGCCAAATGCACACCCAACTCACACTGGTAACTGCACTTGATTTCTTTCTTTCTGGACCCACAAGTGGACTTGCAGCCATCTCTCCTTTGGATCCCACTGTAGTGCTGCCAAGTTTGCGTGAGACATCCTTGTCCCAGTCTTCTTTCTGTTCATTTTCCACACTGTTTGCCTGAGACCTTTTGGTGTATGACACAGCAGGAGGAATCGAGGGGCCAACTGCCAAATAAAAATAGAATTAATAAATATCTAAAAATAATCACTGCATTTTTCTTGGCCAAAGTAGTCTAAATATAATTCCCTGAGACCAAAAAAAGCATTTGAACAACTCTGACAGCAAACTCAGCACACAGACCAACCTACTAAATCAAGCTGTGACAGCCTGTGTTCTTTTTACCCACTCTCTCTTCACCACCAATCTGCAGTTCAGAAATACTTCCCATTTCAATATGTAAATCCTACAAGAACATCTGAATTCTCATTTTAAATCCATGGAATTTGTACCATATTATGAAAAAAGGAATTAAATTATATTTTTCAAAGATTTTTTTTTGCACTTTTTGCTGCATACCTTCTCCTCTAAATACTACGAAAGATTATTTTGCCCTGAAAACCCTAGGCCTACTTTGTTTACAAGTATGTTTATATTTGGAAAATATCACAATTCTTTTCCCCTCGTCATTCTTTACAATGTTTTGGGAAAACTCCGCTGTCAGTAGGCTTTTACATTTCATTGAAATAAAATCACATCAGCTAAAAAATGCAGAAAACAAAAATGTAAATTAGGCAAAGAAAAGGTTCATTTTAGAAATATTTATAGCCATTTGATAACTGAGAAATATCTTTCATTTAATGCATTAAATATGTATTCCTTTTTGATAGAAGCACTTTCACCTGAAAACATTTCTTGAATACTTGGTAAAATTGTTGTTTCTTGGAAGCAAACAATTTGGCTCCACAGCCAAATGTACTGATAAAATAATTGGTTTGCTGCCCTTGGGGTTATCCAGAGCAATAGCTGCCATTGATTCCTAAACAGAAAACACGCTCAGTGTTTCGTTTAGTGAGTCAACCAAGTAACAAATCCAAAGAACCAAATCTGTGAGGTGCATGGATCCAAATTTACCACGGAAGCATTCATACAGAGACACATCACATACAGCACGATGAGCTACATGGCAAATGCACAGAGTGGGGGCGCTGCCAGGCTCACAAAACCCTGCCCATTCCCACTAAGCCGTGCATGTAACTTGTTGGAACGTCATCCCCACCATGGTCACTGAACCGCCGCTGTTTCTGGTTGGTGGAGATGCTCCGCTGGACCTTCAGGTGAGCGGGAGACTGCACCGAGCTGTTGTTGAGGTCACTGCTGGGACGAGACCTTTGACCCAAGTTGCTGCTGGACAAGGAATCACCTGCTTCAAACTAAAAGAAAAACAGGTTTTCAAAGCATAAACAAAATTCAACACTACTGGTACTTTTATGGCACAATAAAGCAAAAAGCTCCAATCAAAGGGGTTTTTTTTTAAAAGTTGAATATTCTTCAAGATCAATTTTATCACTTCAGCTGTGTTTAACGTGATTTAAAAACACATAGCTAAAGCTAAGTAGTTAATAAATGCTCAAAACAAAATTAGAAGAATCTTGACAGAAAAAAAAATGGTGCTATTTTAAAACCTAAGCCACAGAATGGCTTTCCCTGCCTTTTTTTACTTTATTTTAAAGCCTAAGAGCATTCATAGCTCCAGAACAATTTTAAAATGCATTGGACTGAGTCAGAAGGACTAAAAAAGCAAGTACAGACTAAAGGAGTCTTTATGGCTTTCAAAATATCTTTATAAGGTCTGTAACTCAGCCACTGATTTGTTCATATCTAAGAAGCAGAAGTTCTACGTAAGAGCAGAGGAAAAGACAAATATCCGCTTCCAAGCGATTTGAGCCAAAATCATTTCAGACAGATTCCCTCCATGCTCTGCCATCACAAGGGAATTCTGGCTCAGAGATGTGAGAAAATGCACTCAAGGATGCACATATCAGATCTACACTTGGAATTTTAAGAAAGGCCAACGAAGCAGCAGGAAAACATTCCTTCAAAACGAAAGCCTTGGTCTCTGATTTCTTGAAAAATCCACGTGGTCCCAAAAGATGTATAGATCCTTCTAGTTCCAAAACAATCATAACACTTTCTGCCACAAATTTATTAATGACTACAATGCAATGACTTATTAAATAATTAAATATACTATAAAATAGTATATGAGTGAAAAGGGATGAGCACATTTCTGAGAAATAAAGGATGTCACATCTGAGTAGCCAGAAAAATAATTGCTATTAACTATTTCAGATTTTAACTGAAAACACACATG
The DNA here is from genome assembly GCA_013390045.1 of Picathartes gymnocephalus. Taxonomy (NCBI): domain Eukaryota; kingdom Metazoa; phylum Chordata; class Aves; order Passeriformes; family Picathartidae; genus Picathartes; species Picathartes gymnocephalus. The sequence goes on from WEKY01023714.1 coordinate 417,879, forward strand.
ACAAGAAGAAAACTCAGCACTTAGAAGTCATGACACTCCAGATTAACAGGTAACTTTTTAAAAAAGTAATTCAACATATTTACAAGTGAACATGAACATACTGAAGATTTTATTTATTTCTTCTTATGAGAACTAACAATATATCCATGATATGAAAAGGGAAAAACATTCATAAGCTGTTGATTACAATTTTTAAAAAATGTTACAAAACAATTAATAAAAGCATCATTCAACCCAGCAACATATAAAGGCCAAAACAGAAAATGTAAACAGCACTTACTTCAGGTGGTTTTCTACCTAGAAGCAGGTAAGTAGCCATGACTTCATCATACTTTTGGTTTACTAAAGATTCATGGATTTCTTCTCTTGAAAAGCCCATTGTGACCATAATGTCTAAAAGTAAAAAGAGACAGATATATCAGCAGAATAAGTGTTTGGATTTACTGACAACTTAAGAACAGTGAAAACAGAAAAACAGTCTTATAATTTACAAGTAACTAAGAGTCAACTCAATCCACTGAAATTTCTTTGCTGTGCAAAAATAGAAAATGCTACAAACTCCTCTCTTTCATTGTTATTTTCATCTTGAAAACTCCCAACTATATTATACAACTCTTAACTAACTTATACAACATGCAATGTTATTCAGCAACAAAATAAAGTACTGGCAAATAGAAACTATGAACAGCTACTGGGCGAAAACAGTAACTTTCTCTAACCACAGCAGACAAACATTGTTTCCGCGTAAAAAAAAAATCTGTCTCCTTCAGTCTGTTAAATTCTGTAGTCTTGTCTTTTGCTGTGCTTGTAGATTGATGCCAGCTCAGTGAAGTCCCAACAGTAGTTGTAAGGAGGCCACTGTAATGGAATTTCTCATTTAAATATAAAGAATGCATTTTACTAGTATGATGAGATTGTAGGTCAAATTCATTAAGAGTTTAGTTTGGCTTCCAAGATAAAATTGCCTGTGTACATCAAATGCAACATCCTTCTGAAAGTCTTACCTATTCTTTTGGTGTCATTGAAATCTGGTTCAGGCTCAGTATATGGCTTTAGCTCTTCTTCTTCATGGCCAACATTCATCCACCGATCCTTCATGATTTGCTAAGAAAAGAAATGAGCTTTAGGCCAACATGCCATTTACCATACCCCATTACACTTGTGCTAGCTTGTCTGCTGAAAAACAATTTAAAGTTCATAATAATCTGAATGTTGCTCTTTCCCTCATACCTTTTCTCTTCACATCTTATTCTTCTTTTATCTTCCACATCCTTTTCTTTCTCTAAGGTCATTCCTCCTATTTAGCATTCCCTATACAATCACCATCCCCAAAATATCAGAAAAACTACTAAAAGAAAGTTTTTCATTTTCTACCTTTCACTTCCACTGTCTCCTTATCTCATTTTGCCCAGTGACTGACACTCACGCCCTAATCTTGGTTAACACCCTAAAATGGTACTGCAACACCAACTCTATCACAATAAAGAGCTTCTTCAAATAATAGTAAAGGAAGTGTTTTGAAACTAAGAAATATTTCAGGAATGTGCTAATGCTTCCTACAGTCATTAGTTTCAAGATCATGATGCCAACTGGTCATTTTTTACTATGGATCCTCTCGCTGCACTTGACCTAAATATGTTCCCAGTTTGGCTGGAGGGAGAAATGCCTCTTAACTCTCTCTATGCCATGCAGTTATTTACTTCAAAAAATACAACTGCCTTCTTTGGAAAATTTCCTTCTGTTGTGGCCTGGATCTTTTTATAGGCCTTCAAGATTGATTGTCTGGAATCCCTAACCATCACAATTTCTCCTTAAGGGCATATTCATCTTTTAACAGATAAAATAATTCTCCCTACTACAGCAACAGGCACACGTCTCTTCAGGGACAGATGCTAATACTGCTCACTACAGGGACACGAGAATGAAACAAGTGCCAGCAAATCAAGTTTCCCACAGGCTCCAAATATGCCAGGCAAACACTGAATTAAGTTATTTCTCACAAAGAGCCAAAGACTCCATTTTCCATTGATATAACCAAATTCTTTGTACGTAGTGCTGCGGCCAAATTACAGACCTCAATAGTTGTACCATTAAAAGACCAATACAGAACTTTGTGCCAATTAATATTTTGCTGACAATAACAGTTCAAGATTTGTTCTACTGTGGAACTAATGTTTTAGCTTTTGAGGGAGATAAAGAGGGAGGGATTGTGAACACATACTACTCTACTGCATTTCTGACACACAGAGCATGAGCCTACTTGACAACAGGCTTGGGTTACGTATTTGTAGCCTTGCAAGAACACAAGAGACTCCCCAAAGAGTACTATGCAGACTCTGCAATCACAATTTTTTAAAGATACTGTTAAATAAATCTGAAATTTAAGCATGATGAAGTGGATGACAAATCACTGCTCAAATTCTACCTCCCCTTCTTGATCCTTCTTGAATTAACAGGCAAGCCTGAAAATTCCCACTTACAGTTTTTCATGTCTCTTCAGTAGGTGGATCTAGAGTTCAATGTAATTCACTCTCTGTTTCCATCTGCTAAATATTTACATTTTTGCTGGCTTCTATCTTTTAAATACATGATCTCAGAGGCACACTGAGTTATTGTATAAGTCTTAAACAGGCTCTTACAATCAAGCATTTTGAAGCGACACAAACAATCCAATTCCAGGATCAATACTACATTTGTGTAAATTCTGCTGGGCTTTCAGTCAGCTGATTAAAGAGCAGCAGCCTTGGTCAGAATATTTAGAAATGTGACCCAAATTGTACTTATTAAGCATCAACCCAAACTGAATTTCAACCAACTAGGTATTATTGATGAGTTTTCCCTCAATTTTCAGGAAAACTATATAATAAAAATTTGGTCTGGTTCAAGTCCTGTCTGTGACAAAATTATTTGGCCTTATTACACTCTGTAAGCATAAATTGCCCTGGACGAATTTCAGAGCAACACTATGCAAAAGAATTAAAGACTGGGGGAGAGGGAAAGAGGAATTTATTGAAATCCTGACAGTTAAGAGATATTTTCTGACAGTACATTTTTCCCATCTCTTCCTGGGAAGATTTACTGGTTTATAACAATGTTCTCTTGCTTCTAAAATGTTTCTTCTCAGCTGTAACAATGAAAAAGTCTAGAGGAACTCTTTTAATAAAGATTTGCCTGGTCCCTGCCAGAAGACAAGTGCTAAGCCATACGGGGTGGATTTCAGCTTTGATGTTGATGTCACTGACAAACATCCTTTTGGATGGTCTGCCAAAAACATGCATGGGAACTGAGAAGGTGTATGGCTGGGCCTGAGCAAATAATTAAAAGGCAAAGCACAAAAAAAAAATCTTCCCCACCTAAGATGGCATCATCTTTCTCCACTTTTAGAAGCTTCCAATAAATTCATACTTTCATTTTAAGCATGTATTTTTACAAGTGTTCAGACAAATTTCTTTCCAAACCATATACCACACTTCCTAATTCAACAAATGTGATTTCAGGAATATTCCTCTTAAAAAGGTTGTGATGCCTCTCTCTCTTCCCCTCATGCTAGCATACTGATCAATGTCTATTACCAGTATTTTGGAACTGGCTCAAGACCCTTGGTCACATATAACATTTACTTGCTCTCTTCCACACAATCTGGCAACCTCATCCTTTCGGCGAGGCTGCTATCCAACACCTCTCTCCAGGGACAGGAAGGAATTTTACAAGAACTGGATAACACTACAATATCTAGAATGAAAGTGAGAATAGATTTGAAGAGAATCTGCTGAAAATCCAGAAGAAAATTCAATAAAAGAAAAAACTATTTCCCTAAAACCTAAACATGACACAGGTAAACAGTGATCTCTGAAGTGATTACATTCATCATTATGTCCTTTAGACAGTAATCACAGAACATTATGAGCATGTATCAGTAAAGCAGAAGTCATCACTCACTATTCTCTTCAGCATAGACTTTATTCAACTTAAAACTACTCATAAAAAGCCATAAACTAGCATCAGCTTGGAATGAATTGCATGCAGACAGAGCTCAGTGAGTGCACGTTTCCTTGCACAGGTAGCGTCCATGCCAGGAAGCGTAAGTCATGCCACTAAAATAAAAAGCTGCTCAAATGGGGTTTATTCTCTGAAACACATCCACTGCTGCACAAGTATGTGTAGAAAGATGAAACCAAAGTCACTAGTGATCAACTCATGCAAACACTATTTTTAAAGTATTCTATTTATCTTCTGCTCTACTTTCATCTCTATGGTAAGTAGATGTTATTTTAAAAAATCCCTCTCTGTTCAAGAATTTACAAACTAGAACCAGGCAGCTTTTAGAGGGAACTCTACACCAATGATTTGTTAAATATCAGCTATGCAGCAAGTACAATCCAATATATCAATCTTAAACAAAACAGCCTCTTAAAAAAAAACTGAACCTTTTAGACACCTTACAAATTATGCACAGATATTTTCTGCATACCATGAAAAGAAAGCCTAATTTACTAACAACAACAATCATAACTCATTAGAAATCCTCAAAACAGATTTTACCCAAAGGACACAGAAGGTATTATTATATATATAAAATTTCCAGCTACTCAGAAACAAAGCTACCAGAAGAGGGAAAAGAAAGGCTTGGACAGAAATAACTAGCCATTATTAGCTTATCATTCACAGAGTTCTTAGCGTTTACATGTATTATGGCACTAAAACAAACAAAAAACTCCACACTGTTTTCCATCAGTTAGTTATTCTTCTTGTACCTATCCTTTTTAAGGAGTCATGAAAATGGTAAGTCAAAAAAAGCTTATGGTACTGCCTGCTGCTGGTCTTGTTTTTCTGAAAAACTCCAGGAAGATATTTACAGTCTTGTCCTGCTTTCCACAGATTTTGAACTAGCTCCATTATCTGACTGAAACAAGTGGGAACTTCGAAATTGCTCTTAATTCAGTCGTTAGTCAGCTGCAATTAAGGTTAGATTTTTATTGATTAACACTTTCTATTTTCAAGATGCACTGTTTCTAGGACATTTCCTCCTCTTTTTTTTAAACAAAACTTTAAGCCCCTTAAAACAGGAAGAAAGAATCCATCCTGAAAAATTAAGAATTCTCAAGCATCTGTTGGATATTCTCCTTTTTTAATCTGAACCCCCTTTTTTCCAAGACAAAATTCCTTACTTCCAAGCTGCCTCGTTTTATTGGATTCAGTACTAATAGCTTCTTCAGTAGATTTTCACAGTCTGTGGACATATAGAACGGAATGCGGTACTTCCCCCTCAGTACTCGCTCCCTCAGTTCCTGTAAAATAAGAGTTTTAAAAGGTGAGCTCCTGATGACAGAAGATTTAAAGCCTGCAGAAGCCAAGCTTTCATACGATAACTGTACCTTTAGGTTCTGACCATCAAATGGCAGCGATCCGCTCACTAGTGTGTACAAAATCACCCCAAGGCTCCACACATCCACTTCAGGGCCATCGTATTTCTTTCCTTGGAAAAGTTCAGGGGCAGCGTAAGGCGGGCTGCCACAAAACGTGTCCAGTTTATTACCAACAGTGAATTCGTTACTAAACCCAAAGTCTGCAATTTTTATGTTCATATCTGAATCAAGTAGAAGGTTTTCTGCCTAAGAGGAAAATAACAGAGGAAAAGGACAATTTTTGTATCAAAGTATATATATATATAGTACAATGTATCATTTATCAATACATACAAATGTTTTTTTCTAAAATGGTTCACCATCTGCCTCTTTCTTGCAGAATAAAAGAAATTAATCCCCCCAAGTAAATTACAAGGACTGAAAATAAGCAAAGTTCACTCAAGAAAATGTAACTGTTAAAAGCAGCTAAACAAACTTAAAAGTCAGCTAGTGAATCAACTATGAACATTTTATTTTCTGGAAGAAATAACTTAGTTCAGCTTTAGAGTGAAGTATCTAGACATCTCAGAATAGCGGTTTCAGCTTTTGACAGGTTCATGCCAATTTCTGATGCCAAGGAGAGTCATCATCTATCATTTTTGTGAAGTAAATGTTAGAAGGCATTTAAGACTTTAGAAGAAAGATACCTTCTGCTTATAAGATAAAACATTTCAAGCTACATGCTGTACCTTAGCATTCTGTACCAAAAATGCCTCTCCCTTTTATTGTTAGCGTTTGCTTCAGCAACAGCAACATCAAGGTGTCAGCATTCAAGTATTTAATTCTTTCCACACATAATGTATTCTATACATATAAGATTAACGTTTAAGATTTAATACCTGTGCAGCAATCATGTGAATGCAATGCATCACATACACACAGATGCAAGTGTACAGGTACCTGGGGAGTCAGTAAACAGTATCTTATATTTAGTATCACATGTAGGTAAGAAGATTAAAAGGGTGAAGTTACAGAAATACTAATAAATTACTGCAGGAATAAAGTGGTATCTCAAAATGCAAGGATGCATTGCAAGGAATGCAGCAGAACTGGGCAATGTTTATTTATCCAACTGGGTCCCAGCTCCTGATCTGCCTATCAGCAACACAGGACAGCACCAAGCAGTGCAGGAATCCTACTTTTTCAACAGGAGGCCAGATAATAACCAGAGCAGAGGGTTCGCCTTACTGACAAACAACAGTTTTATAGCAAAGATAAATCTCTCATCAGATGCTGTGCTCAGAACTGAGCCAAGAAAATATAAAAATGTTTCCGTCCACAATCAGAAAAGCAGAAATCTAATTGTCAGATGATTTGAGTGAAAGTGTAAACATGATTGTCTGGGTTTGTTTGGGTTTATTTTTAATATTTTCACTTACACTCAGTGAACAGAACAGGAGACAATTAACTACCAGTATATCAAGCCAACAGCTGCACAACAGAATTTAGCCTTTATCAGGAGTAAAATACACGCCATTTTTACAAATTCTATCCTGGAAAATATTTTATTTTTTCAATTCATGACCTGTAATCCCAGCTGGTTCCAGCTGATGTGCCTGCAGACAGACTCACAGAGCTGTTTTCCAGATCTGACAGCCTTCTACACTACTGCACAAAGACTTCATTTTCCTTGTGGTGAAAACAGTACTGTCAGTGCAGCTGGTCTGTGATTACAATAGTCCTCCTAGTTCAACAGTACTCTGCTACCCAAGTGCCCCATGCTTTTAGGTTCCTCACTTCAAACAAAAACACCAGAAGATTTTTTTAATATGCCAAATAGAAAGACTATGCTCCTGTTGATTACATGTTCAGAGCAAAAAGTATGAACTGAAAAGATACGTTCTGTGCATCACAAGACGAGCAAAGCTGGAATTGGTTATAGCCCTTTCCACACAAGCTTTTTATAATTACAAAGTTGAAAGGAGACAGTTTAAGTACCCATGGGACTTGCCCTCCCTCCTCTTCTACTAGAATAGCCTGGACAAACTTGCATATTTTCTTACACATCTCCCCAGTTTAGTCTGAAATAACTTGTAAACGATAGAGTTTACCCTGTTATTAAAGCCAAAAACTCTTATCAAAAATATCCAGAGTGGTGCTAGACCTCTGCCTTGCCTATGCTGCAATGTCAATTGCTCAACATGCTGATTCCATGGAGAGTCAACAGAAGATGAGAATGCAGACATCAGTTTAAAGCTGCTTTTTCCTTCTCTGCAGCTCCATGAGAAGAGTTTTAAAGGAGATAGAGATGTCATATCACTTGGAAAGAAGAGATGAAGCAAGAACATATCCTCAAAGCCAGACGTTTAGACTTTTTTCCTTTAGAAAATGTATTTTTCATTGGCTAGGCTGATTGGCTCTCAATCACACCTTACTCTGAACTTTTCAAATGCGTCTAGCATAATGCCAGCCAAGACAAGACAGAGAGAAAAAAAATCAAATGAATGTTATTTTGGAGCCTGCCTGCCTGCGTTGCAAATAGGAAGGAGATCAGTAGCAGACTCTTTGTGGCAGGTAGTTCCTGTGTGAATGCTGCAAAGCTGTTTTGCATAGGCTTGAGAGCATGGCCTTTGAGTTCTGTGTGTACGACAGAACCAAGAAATGGGAGTGGAAGCTCTAAGAGGCTCTGGGAGAAGGAGCAAGATGCAGTATGCTGAGTAACTTCAGGGGTTAATGCAGCAAGATTCAGTCACATAGCTGGGCTGAAGGAGCCAGAGCTAGATAAGCATGAGGAGGTGGCTGGCTCCCTACTCCCAGCCAAGAGTGGGACTAAGAGAACCACTAAAAGGGGCTTGTCCTGGATGGCCAAGAGGTCCCTGGCTGCAGCCTTCTGCAAAGCTCAACAGCTGTGGCTGTAACCTCCAGGGGGCTTGACAAAACATTCACAGGCTCCAAACCATCAGGCAAGATATGGAGGAATTTTTTTTAATCAAGATTTCAGTGAGATCTAACCCTTTTCCTTCCTTGCATTCTGACTTCAGAGTGCTGGGCAGGCACCTCCACCATCAGATGACAACAGTCCCAGCGCAGGGACGACTCAGCAGAAAAGGATGTATTTGTTATCCATCCTCATGTGCACATGCAGGAGTTGGCAGATAGACAGTTACAGGGAACAGATTTGTAGGAATGAGTTTGAGAGAATGCTGCAGTGAATTATAAGGTAAGACAAAAGATACTGCTGAAAAAAAACCCTTGGGAACTATTCAACCTTAGCTTTTCACAAGTATTTAGTACAAAAGAACCTACACCAGTGTTTTCTTTGTCAATGTACAAAGACATCAAAGTAACAGCACAAGACAGCTTTTAAGTGGGTGAAGATGATGTCCAAGTTCCACGATACCTAAACGTGGCATGAAGACAACTTCAGGCAGGGCTTAGCTTGTACCTGCATTTGTTGAACTCTTAATATGGTGTGGTGGCTTATGGATAAATTACTAAAAAGGATAAAAAAAAAAAGAAATTCAACTAATTTCTGTTTAACCTTAATTGATTTTTCCTGCCCAAATCAAACACTAGCGTATAAACCAGAAACTCAAATGGATTAAAAACCTAACATATTTCTAATAAATCACCAAGGAAAGACTGTTTTATATAGCCCTGTAATATCCTTTAACTGAAAATAGTTGAATTAAGTAGTGCTGGCTGGTATCAATTGATCTTCTGCAGCTTCACTGTGTAGATACCAGCATGACAGCAGGTAAAATTCTCTGGAGAGCATGTCTTTTTCTTAAAGCCAAAATTGGAATGAAAGTAACATGTTCTATTCTTGTCTCTCCCCTGTTCCAAGAGGCAATCTACATTATTTTTGTGCTTCAGGAAACTGAGAATAAAATACAAGTGATAGTTCCCTCATTCACGTTTGAGGTATTCACAGGCAGTGGCAACGACTAATATACAGAATGAAATTACATCTACATGATAGGCAGCAAAAAGTAAAACAAGTAACCTACCTTAAGATCACGATGAACTATGCATTTTTGATGACAATACTGTACAGCAGATACAATCTGAAAGACCAAGATGATCAGTGAAATATTTTATTTCAATTTTAGTATAAGTTTTTGCATATAATTTAATAATTTTGTTTCCTGATATGATTCACTAGAATGTAAGAAATTAATATATAGTGTTTATCTTAAAAAAATTCATCTAAGTTTCTTTCATTAAAGCTTAAATAAAACTAGAAAGTCCCTATAAGCAGCTCATTTTCCTACTAAAAAGAAGTTTAATACGTACTCATCAAGGTAATTGGAGAAATGTATTTTTTAAATGCATATCACCCAATAGCAGTAACTATTGAAAGGAAATTAATCCCCCCTTCAACCCAGGAGCCACATACATCACAGATTTTACCTTCTAAAATATCAACAGCATATCTTTGCAATTCATCCCCAGCAGAACAATTCATTCAACATTTTCATGTCTTTCACATATACAACAAAAACCAAGTCTGAAACAGCAAGTTAAGAGCAGTTTCTTTAAATGCTAATTATATAAATTAATTTTGAAAAACACCAAAATTGATGTATTTATCTGATCAAAGCTTTTCCAAAACAATCACTAAAACCAGGGTAAGAAAAGGATTAAGATGACCAAGTCTGTAATAAGAATATAAAAGCCTATTACAGAATAGCCTTCATAAAAAACAGTGTGACATGACACAGCAGTACCTGTAATCATATCAACATCTCTAGACAGAACAGCTGTAAAATTCTAAAATATTCAGAAAAGGATTTAAACCTCAAGTGAGTCAAAATAAAAAACGTTACTCTTAGGAACACTGACTAAAAGAAAATGTAAAACAATCTTACTATTTTTAGACAGTATGTAGGAAGCAGATATTTTTCTCTTCTCTTTTTTTTTTCCACTACAGCTTTAATAAACATTATCAAAACAATTTTTTTTAAGTGAAAGAAGTTTGTTCACGCTCATGTCTATCTGAAAACAACATAAATAGAAACAAAAGAAAGAATGAACACACTAATTTCATACCTGCCTGAATTTTGAACGAGCCTCTTTCTCTTTCATTCTTCCATGTGCAACTAGGTAGTCAAACACTTCTCCTGATCATGACAAGGACAAAACATCAGTATTAATTTTTTTTATTATCATGCACAATGAAAACATGCTTGAAAACAACACACACCCCATGCTGCCCCCCTTCTCGAAGAGAAAGGAAATAGAAGCAGCCAAGAAAAAATTTCTTTTTACTTTTTGAATTGGATTTCATTCAGATAAAGAATAAGTAAGAAGTAAAAATGGAACCCCTCATACTAAGGCTTCTTCAACTTTTAAAATAAATTGACTTAACCACTATGAAACAAACAGAATCAATAATGAAAAATATTCATATCATTCGTAAGACATACTGGGAATCAGGCAACTTATGCACCAGATTTGTTTTGCACATCTCTAGTGGCTTTGCTTAATATTATTTATATTATTTCTGTTTATTCCTTCTTGTTCTCTTTCTAATAAAGCTGCTCAAATGCCTTTCAGATCCTCATCTTTGTACTGTCTGACAGCAGCCTTTCCTAGCTGGTCACTGGTGCTGTGCTGGATTCTCTTCCCACATTCAAACACTTCCCATTCAGATGCTAAGCAGATTCTCAAGCAGGCACTCACTATCCCTCTCACTATGAGCCTGCTGGTTCCCCTTCCTGTGTTACTGATTCCCATCCCTGGATCTGCCTCTTCAAGTGCTTTGGCACGCATTTGCAAGATAAAATGAGGCACCAGTGCTCGCCTAAATATAGCGGATAAATACCAAGTCGAGATTTTTTGCCAGAATCAGTGCCAGATTATCTCCTGATACTGCAGCAGGAACCTCAGAATGGGAAATACCCTTGAGCACAAACCTAAGAGGTTGCTCCTGGGAGGTCTGCTGGGACTGCTCTGAAGGCCAGACTGGAATAACCCATTAAATCCTTAAAGCATTTCTAGGCATGTAACTGGCATTTCAGTTTATCCTTAACGCATATTTCAGAATCCACTTACCCCCACTGGCATATTCCATTACCAAATACAACGTCTTTTCAGTCTCAATAACTTCAAATAATTTTACTGCAAGAAAAATGAATGAAAGAGAGATTGCAGCCAGGAGTAAAAGCACAGCACAAACAAACAATTATACTCATGGGATGAGTATAATTTATGGCCAGTGATAACGCTAAGTCATACAGAAACTTTATATCCTTTAGGTTAGCATTCTTTTGAGGGGAAAAAGACCAACAATTCATTTCTAAATCAGAGTTGATAA
>WEKY01023716.1:272-57397 GCA_013390045.1 Picathartes gymnocephalus
AAGTGCGAGGACCAACGTGATCCAGGTGCAAAGTTCATCGGTTTTCTAAGCTGTCTCTGGCCTGAGCAAGTCAGACCAGCTGCCCTCCAGCAGCCTCCTTCAACTGACACCATTCTGCAGTTTCCATGCCAAGTTCTCTCCTGCACTGTGAAGAAAGGCTGCCACGTCCCACAAGTCAGAGATGGGGAGATGATGCAAGCAATTCTGGGGTGCGAGTAATGCCGTCCAGCAGCAGAAGGGCAGATGGAGCTGTGATAAAGCTCTAAATTGTGATTTTGGGAAGTATAAGGCCACAGGTGCTAACTCCAGAGCCCTGAGGGAACTGGTAAGCCTTAATGGCTCTTTACCAGCCCTGAGACTTCCAAATATTGTGTGGCATTCATGGAAGTCTGGCCTGTCCCAGTCTGAGTCAACACAGAGCCACCTCAGAAGCATCCTGATAAATGATGTGGTTCAACTGCAGACCAGATAAACTAACCAAAAATAATGGAGAGATATATGGACATCCTTCAAGACCATTAGCCTATCCTAATTCATATATATGTTATAACCAAAGAATATTTTGCTTCGCAGACTTGATGTGACAGAAATAAAACACAGAATTATATAAAAATTATAGAAAAGACTTCCCTTCTCTAGTATATTTCTCATTAGATTTGCTTTACAGACAATGAAAGCCAACATCACTCAAGATCAATTCTAGCAATTTATTTTTTAATTTTGGTGCCTATGTCCAAACATTCAGAAATAAACTGAAGGGATTTGTAACAAGTAGGCAACAAGCCTGACTAAATCTGCGGAAGAAAACCGAGAAAATCACTTCGGCTTATGTTCCAACTGCACACAAAGACCAAACAAACCAGCACAAACTGTTTGCTGTCCTGGAGAGAATTCTTTACATTCAGGCGAGAGGTGCAGAAGCAACACTGACAAACAGTATCACAACCACCTGCCCTGTACGCCTGCTTCTCAAGTCTGTGTCAGAAAAATGTCCTCCCAAAACAGCAGGTGGTACTGGAAGAGTAAAGACTGGAATTTCTACGTGTTTTGGCGTCTTCCACCAAATGTTCACAGACCACAACACTGACTTGGACAGCCACAGCTGGAAGTGTTCCACACTCATCAGGTGTTCTGCATTGCTGTGGGGACAGCCACACTGCCTTTGTCCAGTTACTGAACTGACATTACTATCAATGCCTCCATTAGAAACTGAAGCATCGAGTGCTACAGGATGTTCCACAGCTTTTGGGACACTCCATCTGTGACTGGTATTTTTTGCCCTTGGCTAGAATCCACAGACACATGTCCTGCAACAACCACAGTCACAAATAGCTCATCATCCAGAGGAGCAAGAGAGATTCAGTGAGGGGAAACTGAGTCACAGTGGAATGTCACAGCTTATTCATGCGGAAAATAGTAGGTTTTTAACAGTAGCAGAAAAGGAAACACTTGGCATTATCAAAATATTTACCAGTCTCCCTTCCTTCCCACACCCAGTGTATTGAAAATAAGGCTTGTCTCTATTTTCTTCTGCTTAATGAACACTTGTTAAAGTATTAAGAAGTACAAAAGGAAAAAGACTCCCAGATATAACACTAGGAGACTAATTGACTGGTTTGAACTGCTCATTTTTCCACATCCCTCACATCTTAAGAAGTCACAGCAGTAATATCAAAAGCAGCAGCTAAAAAACCCTGATCAATGAGCCCTTAAAAGAAAATTCAGAGAGATACAGCAGAGGCAGTCATAAAGCACCAAGGCTCTACAAGTCCCTGACCCAATACCTGCTGAAACATCCGGGAATCTAGTTCTTGATGTCAAGAGGAAACAAAGGTACTTGTCTAGCTTGCTTCCTACCTGCCCCCCAGCACTGTTGAAATCCTTTCTCATGAGTCATACATGATCCTGCCTCTCCCAGAAAAACCTGGCCAGAGACTGCCTTTCATAGAGGTGAGGATGTCAGTGTCAGAATCAGTGCATCCTGACACACTGCTGCAGGTCAGGTCCACTCTGGGCAACACAGTTCCGGCCATGTTTTTTCCCTCCTGTTTTTGTACTTGGAGCAATTGCTTTCATGAAAGCCTATTTCACTTCTACACAATCTTCTCGATCTCCTGCCTCCATTGTCTTCTCACCTCTTGCATCAAAACCCAGTTTAGAAATTGGTCAGTACTGAGAAGTTCAGATGAAAACATGGTTTACCAGGACAATTCACTGCAGGTTGGTCCTGGCACTCATATTCCCAGGGAACCCTGGTCCCCACCATAGCCATGGGCACCCTGCGGGAGGCACAGGGTGTCCTCACACATCAGCCTTACTGTACACATGCTGTAAATCCAGTGCCAGATACACTGGGTGCAATCATTCATCCTCAAAATTGTTCAACTGGCTGCAGAGCACAGCTGGGAAAGGCTGCTCCATACAGACCTTCTTTAAGCTAAGGGGTCTTTGTGACCTTAGAGATCAGACATAAAGGACTTAAACGACTTAGAGGATCACTGAAAGAGACGTGTGAGAAAAGGGGCATTTTAATTCTTTTGCTTCCATGCATTCCCAGGGATGACAGCAACTCATTTGCACAAACTAAAAAAAAAAAAAATTTGAAATTTTATCTTAAAAATTCTTCCCACTCAATTACTCTGTAATTGTTCTTGTGAACAGAAACAAAATCATGATTTTGTTCATGCAAGCAAGCAAATTCCAAGCTAATAAACATGGGCAATCCTTCAGTTATGAATTCTTGTAAAACACTGGAGGGGCTGGGAGGGTATCCATGTTTTGGCATCATAGGACAGAAAACTGGAACAAAGAATGCAACTGGAGAAATGGAGATAGCCAAATCCTGAGAGACCCTATAAAATACAGAGCTCACAAGGAGCTGTTAACCACAGAAAGCCTTTTTTTAAAGGAAATTTTGAATGAGAGACATAGAAAGGATGCTCCTGGACAGAAAATGAATAAACATTAACTACCAACGGTCATAGATAAGTGTCAAATACCAAAACCAACCACAGAATACGTTGCATGCAACCAGTTTCTACAAAGATCAATGAAATACTTCCTCATGGCAACAGAACTTCAATAGTATGGTCTCCCAAGATTTTATTATTGCTCTTCCCAGCCTCAGCTACAGCTTTCAAAGGCCAACTGCTTTGCTAGAAAACACAGACTGTAGTAAAAGTAACAAAAAACCCAATAAGCTTTGCATTTTCTCAAAACCACTGCAGAGACCTCCTACATCAGTGACACTCTTCAATCACCCCAAGCACTACATCTCTGTTTAAGTTCTGTAACAGCTAGAATAAGAAATTGTTTTCTTGTATTAGAATATTTCTACTTCTGGAGTTAATACCAAGTACACTACGATTTGTTTTAGAATAAACTATTAGATTATTATCTACATCCTTCTATCCTTCTGCATTCTTCTGATGGATATCTTCAAAGAGCACAAGATACAAACTAATGCAGAGTTCACTGAACAGGCATTACAGTATTTTTTGCATTACTGCTGACTTCTTGCTTTTTACAGCTTTATGGGGGGTTGAATTAAAAATAAGCTGTTCAAACAAAGTTTTTTCTCTTTCAAAGCAGATCATGATTTTGTTTTCTAAATCACAGCTATCAACACTGCTTGTC
This sequence comes from Picathartes gymnocephalus, assembly GCA_013390045.1. NCBI lineage: Eukaryota > Metazoa > Chordata > Aves > Passeriformes > Picathartidae > Picathartes > Picathartes gymnocephalus. Next base: position 3,909 of record WEKY01023716.1, read on the forward strand.
CCAATTCTTTGGCAAAGTTACAGGACTGCAGGAAAAAGTGCACTCAGAAGCTGCTGGCCTTGGAGCACACAGAAGCAATCTCCACTATTCAAAGACTATTTTGTGCTCTCTTACTTGTAATGGTGGCTTAAAGATGTTTAGCCCATAACAATACATACTAAAGACAAAGGCTTAGAGCCTCAAGAGGTTTACACAACTTTAATCTCCCAGTCCCCCACTTGCCATTGTGTGGCTGGGCTGGCACTAAGCAGAAGCCCATGGAGGCTATGCATTAATTGCTGTGCAAACAAAAAGACCCGGTCACAAGTTCAAAAAAGATGCAGGAGGGCTGTTAAACCATGGAACCTTTTGGCACAGGGTGCTGGACAAGATAAAAGCTTGTGCCTTGAAGTTCTCTAAGCTCTACTCTCTGCCCAGCTTGAGCCAGACTGAAAAAAACAAGAGCCAAGTAAGAGATTTGGGCCTTGCACTTCAGTGAAGGTAAAGAACTTCGCCCTCAACACTCCTCTTAATTCAGGAAACTACAACCCTACCACCAAAGCCCTGCAACCACAGCCGGCTTTTTCCAGAGCCCCCTAGCAGCTGTTCACAGCCCTTATCCCTCTTGTAACTGCAGATGCATCATGTACTTCCCTCCTTAATAGAACAAAGAAATAGCACACAAACAAAGCTAAAACACTTACATATATAGCCAAATTTTGCCTTGAACACCAGTGAGATAGAGTTACATACAGAAGACATAGCTACTCACATCTGCATCTTTCTTACCAGTCAAAAGAGCCTTTCAGCTGATTTTCCCTCATTCTTGCTGAGAAAGGGTATTTCACTCTCCCTTTCTGTTTCCCTTCTTTCAAAACATTATGGAACTCCTTGCTAGGTAACTATTCCTAGTTATCAAATTCCCAGCTGGATGATTTGACAATCAGTGACAACATAATGCAGTTTTCCCATTACAAGCAGGCTCTGTGCCATTAGCTGTATCCTTATAATCAGATCCACCATAAAAGTACACACCATTTATGCAACAGAAATTTTATCAGGAGCATGTACACACTAAACCTCCTAAAAATCCCAAACCCTGTTATGGACATACTTCATTCAAAACATCAGTTTCTAGTGATATTAACTTAAATTAATTTAGACATCAGGATAATGTTTAAATAGATTAATACCGTTTCTTCCCAAACCCACAGATTCCCTGCTTCCAGTGTCAAGTCATTACACTACCTGGAGAGGTTTCCTGTTTGTTGTTTAAAGTCACTGGTAAAACACAGATGACAATGCAGCTGCTAAAACACTGATCTGTCCTTTGACCCAAGCTTGCTCGGGAATAAAGCTGAGAATTCTGGGATGATGAATTTAGAACCTACACTTCCCAGGATATCAGTACTGCAGCTATATTTTCTCATTATTTTATTATACTATCCCAGAGAAGACATCTTCTGTTGCTTCACAGAAAAAACATTTACGAACTGACCAGAGAGCACTAAAAGAAACACTTGTTTTCCAAATATGCATATTCACTATCCACAGTCTAGGTTTTTGTCAAACTTCCTGTTCACACAGAGTGAACAGATAAAGGAAAAGATTAAGTGTATGGCAATACAGTGTAACCACGCTGTTGTAGTCTTTTAATCCTATACTATTAATATATATATATATTTGCATCCGTAAATATGGGTTTTTAAAATTTATTTATTTTACCTGTAGATCCTTATATAATGGAGAGAAGGAGAACTTTTAGCTAAAACTGTTTGCTATTGCAAATGAACCTAAACCTACGAAGCAACATAATCTGTGCATGGAACAGCAGAGAGAGAAAATTTACAAGAAATCCTTGCTTGCAAAAAATTTTGAATACCATGAGTCTAGTAACCACGAAGCACATTCTTGTTTGCCCACATTCATTGTTTTTTAACCTGTGTGCAACCAAGTCCCACGCATGTCATATAAAATGACACAGGACTCATTCAGAGGATGTAGCTTTGTGTGCAAGGACCAAACGTGGTATCACTTGTTTCAGCAGTACATCCCCCACTGCTGACATCTCTCCATGGAACTGCACCAGCAATACATTTATAATAGGCAACAAACTACTTCAAAACATGACAACCAACTGCAGTTATACTTACTGTAATTTGGGAAGCATCCATGAATTGTAGGCCAAAGTAATCCGTTTCTACAAGGTCCAAATGATACACAATCTGGTCAAACAACTCCTGTCCCTTTGCATTTTTCTGTAACAGAAAAGAAAACGCTTTCTTTTTAAACTGATCAGTGCGGGTTTGTTTGGGTGTGTTTCTTTTTAAGTTCAAATGTGTGAGAAGAGATACACGAAAGAAAGTAATATCAAAATAGCACTTTTATTTATTCTGAAGAATTGCATTAAAAATTCTTTTTATTTTCTTCAGGAAATATAGAGTGATATGCTGTTCTTGTCTGCAGCTATTCAAACAGCCTCAGATTTCACCCTCAAAGAAAACTTTCAAAGTTCATCATAAGTAAAAACGTACAAGAGAAAGGAAAGGCTTATGTCCTACAACTGTCCTAAGTCACAAAGCCATCATTTTATACCCCAGGAAGACAGATTCTCCAGGAAAAGCTTGCTTGACACACTGCCTGAAAATCTGCTGGCTATCAACAGCAACTGTAGTCATGCAGTGCCATACCACCACTGAAGCTGCAAAATAAATTTTGGACAGCCTGAATACTTGGAAAGCACTGTGAAGAAAATTAATGGGATATGGTAAGCATCTTCCATTTATGTTGCCAATTGCCATTATATTTACAGTCTTTAAACAAGGAAACAAAAAAGGGCCAAAAAAGCTGCAAGTCTTACTTGACAAGCCATCTGAAACATGCAGGCATGCAAATAAAACTAACAACTAAAACCCCAACTATAGACTACAGGTAAGTGTAGAAAACATAGTGGATCTTAAAGGTAGGCTGCACTGGCCTAGGTACTTGTTTTGAGATTAAGGCAAGAATTTAGATACCAATCCTTCAACACTAGAAAAGTCTTTGAAAGTTTGAAGATTATGGGTAGGTAGAAGCAAAAGGTTATAATGAACCAATTTTTCATGCAAATCCTGTTGAGTTACTCGGGGAAGAAAGTTTTCAAGTTCTTGAGCGGAAAGTTTGGCCAAAAATACACGAGACAATCATAAGTCTGAGTAAGAGACTGAAGCTACAGCTACACTTTATACAGGGAAGTATTGATCAGGATCCACTTTTGTGACTGCTGTCCCTCTTACACCTTTAAGGATTCTTTTTTTCAATTTTTGTTTTTTAAGACTAACATATTAGGCATTTCCACTTCACCCCAAAATGTAGCAAAATCCACAGAGTTAAGCATTCAGTTCCTTTAGTTCGGCCTTCTGCACCAAGGCAGCATCAACCATAACATGCACAACTCCTGTTCAGGGTTCTAAGCTGTCTAAAATCAGTTTTCTTCAGCAATAGATAAGATGACAAGCTACACCTCTATTTTCCCAAGAAGGTCAAGCAAGCTCAGGTATAAGTAGCAAATTTTACTTAAGATGTACTTTTTGGTATTTTTAAGTAACAAAAGGGAAGCACAGATATTGAATAGGTTCAAATTTGAAGAGTGGAATTAGGACCTCCATTAAAACAGGCAGCATAAAAGCTTAATGACAGCATTAAATTGTCATTGTAAGATACTGTTTCATTATTTTGAGGGGGACAAGAGCTGGATAATAGACATTCTTAACCAAAGTTCAACATTCTGTTGAAAGCAGATGAGAAAACAATGGCTTCTTAAAACAGTACATTTCTAAGAAATCGTCTTTACTTGTACGATAATTGCTATAAACTGAACAAAAAGTATCCAGAACATATTATTTCATATGGAGTAAAATCAGCACTTGTTAAAAGAAGTCAAACCAAAGCACAACAAAATTTAAACAGATTCTGCTTAAGTGAGGGAGGAGAAAACCCACAAAAGCAATAAAAAGGAGAAACAGCAGAACATGAAAAATTCGAATCGTAGGAAAAATGCACTTGAAGCCCTACTCTGCTAATGGTTGCTTGCTTTATGGCATTAACTGCCAGTATATGTTTATCTTCCACTGCCACACACCCAATAGAAACCAAAGAGAGCACACTCCACCTTCCGTATGCAATCAGTAGTTAATATTTAACATGTGTTACATGCAGAATAGCTCTGCACTGCACAGCTAGACCATAAAATGCAGTATTACATGCATAGCTTACAGGAGATTGTAACATTTAGCTTGTCACTAAATGAGCCTTCCCAGCAACTTGTATCACTCAGATGATAAACCTGCTAGAGCCAACAAATTGCTGACAAAAAAACTTTTTTTGAGATGTTACACTACAGGGGGAGATAAAAGCAACCAATTCCTTTCCTCTACTAACAATAAAGGATTGCCTGTTCTTACTTAATCTACCTCATCGCTGTCTGACAATCCAGTGGGTCAGATTGTGGACTGAGAAATTAATGGTCACTGAAGGAAATGGGTGGAATAGGCAAAATAGAAGGATTTTTCCTTAGGCGTTAGTTATCCATGATAATGGTCTCTAAAGCAAAAAATATCTGTATTACAATAAACCTCTGATTTTCATGGTCTTTTTCTTCTCCTCTCCTTCTAGACACAACAGTAGCTAAATAAATTGTTTCCCCTTTCAAAACTGGGTACCGCATAAAGACAAGAAAATGATTTTGTACAATAAAATTTTCATAGTAGATCTAAACATCTGGAATTTAATAAATCACACCCTCTCTACAGACCTTTGACTTGTGCTTATTTTCTGAAGATACAGCTAAAAAACCCAAACCATAAACTAAAAATATTTTACAGTCATACCCTGCTTGACAGATGGTTCAGAACTATCACATGTAAATGGCCTGCATAACTTATATCTCACAAAATGAAGTATATGGCAACCAACAGTATGCATATACTATTACATAGAGTTACTATTTTGTTGGTATGGAAGTTACTGTAATTGGGAACAGTGCTGTAAGAAAAGTTACAAAACTTTGTTTTGGCTTTTTCTTTCTTTTTTTTTTTTCTTTTTTGTTGGCGCTTTTTTGTCTTTCATTTTTGTTTTGGTAGAGTTTTCTTTTTAGTTTGTGAGTTTTTGTTTGAGTTTTTTGTTTATTCTGTTTTGAAACAACAATTAAAGCACTGCCCGTTTCTGGTGGAGTGTTCCTTGGAACTCAGAACTTGTGTGAGCACCATGAAACCTCACAGGCAAGCACTGGGAGGGTGGGCATGAAATGTTCGGCTTACAAACAAACTACAGCTGCAACGTAAGGCAAAACCGAATTAGCATGAGGCAGGCACTTGATGAAACACAAAGACTGAATTACACTTGCAGACTGGGAACCTCCCTGACAATGAGGAAAAAAAAAAAGAAAAAAAAGGTGCTTCTCACGTTAGCCATCCCTGTTCCAGCTAACAGTTATGTGAGTTTTGTCCACTCTGTTTCTTCTCAAATAAACCCTCATACCATCTTCCTTGGGATCATGAATCACATTCAGAGAGAACTCTTATCTTAAATGAGGACTCGCTGCAAATCCTACAAGGACTCCAATCGGGATGGGTATAAAGCACCTTGCACAGCCACAGTGACAGCTGCGTGGCCCACATTTCCAATAGGCTACATTTTGGCTGCCAGAGAGTTCCCAGTCTCAGGGAATCTATGGAAATTCCTGTCAGCTAAAACATGACAAAACAAAGATTAACTTCTCTAATTAGAAACTCTTCCAGACTTGACATGGAAATAGGCAAGAAGTTGTAATGTGCTTCTGGTAGACATGAAGGAAAGAGAAAATTGATCAGCCAGGGATATTTTACACCAACTGGCCCTGTCGAAACAAGCTGATTAGTGTTGACTTTAGCTGTTCCAGAGCTCTTTAGAAGATTTTTGCCAAAGGGCATGAAAAGTGGACATAGAAGCCAGAAAAGTCCCATTTCAGTGCAGACACAGTGCAAGGATGCCATTGATCACTCTCAGAAAACATACAAGCAAAGCTGCAGAGTTTCTACCCACACCTTCCCCAAACTCAAGTGCAGTTACTTGAACGCAAGCAGAGAGGCTGAAATTGTTGAGTCATATTAGAGAGCTCAGACTACAGGGCTGCAAACAAACTATTAACAGATTTCAGAAATAGTTGAAGCAGTGCTTGGGAAAACAACCTGTCAAATAGGCCAAGAGGTACATGGAATAGTCTGCGAGCTGACAAAACGACAACCAAAAATGAGGAAAATAAGCTGCTGCCAGGAGAAAAGTCAAAGCCAATTAACTTTCCAATCAAAGCCAATGCATCCCAAACTGAATAGTGAGTAGCAACAGCAATGAGTAGGTAGGGCAGACTTAGTTTCTGTTTTGAAAGCACAAGATAATGTATTCTGCACTATGTTAAATATTTTTGCAGAATGGGCTGCTGTGGTCTCATGGTCACTGACTCCAGGTCTGAGCTTCCAGTAAATTCTTAAAGGCACCTTTGTAGCTATCAAGCCTCACCTCCACAGGCCTGATACTGCCCTGCTCTGATGGCATCAACATTTCCTCTCCTTGGCATCTCCTGAAAACAGAGTAGCTCAGTATGTTCTGCTCAGTCCTCTTACACCTGAACTGTTATTAACTCAATTTCCAAACCTAAGGCTTTATCTGTTGGCCATACTGCTTAGCAGTGAGAATTCGCTTTGCCTTTTAACAGTCACAGGTGGTGCTGTCTCCAAGTGTTTCAGACAGGCTAAACATGCATAAAAGCCATCTGTGATTCTAATTAGCCCTGACTCCTGGTGTTCAGTTATCATCTGTCCTTTAACTTGCTTTCTCCTGGATAGTCAAGCCCTCAGTTGTCCAAAGCTGCTTCAGCACACTCAGCTGTACTGAAGGCAAGCAGTAGTTCCATAATTTTAAGCACCAAAATGCAACTCTTCTACTTTCCTATAAATCAAGGGTATCTAACAGCTTCAGCCAAATACAGGTGGGAGGCCATGGCTGGGCTTGCAAAAGCTGCACTGAAAACCATGTTATCCATCCCAGCACTGCTGCTGTAAGGCAGCATGGTCAAAGTCGGCCGCTTGTTTTCAAATTCCAGTTTGCACGCGGCCATCCAGAGAGGACACTGGCAGAGGGCACGCTGCAAACCAGCCATGACCTTGGTGCCTGTCTCACCCTCCTCCAGGGGCCTAATGAGCAGATCCGTAACATTGTGCTTGAAATTATGCCAATACGACTTTATTTTGATAAAATCAGTGCTAACTGAAGAAAAGCAAGTTATTTACTAACACATCATACTTCCATGAGGCTGGCTAACTTGCTCAAGGTACAATGAAGATGTCAGGTTATTTTCTTACCAGCCAACCATTGACTTAAATTTTCAGTTCTCGATACAAGCTCACTTGAAAACGTGACACTGTTCAAATAACCATTAAGCCTCTCACCCTGTCATGGCAATAGCACCAGTACTGCCTCAGAGCCTGCTACTGAATGCAAATGAAGTTTAAATGTAGTACAGAGCATAGAAACAAGCAGCTTTGCTGAATGTGCCCAGAAGAAAATGCAAGTGATGACGCATGTGAACTTTTATCTGAAGGAAAACAAAATTCACTTTAGTTCCTTCGAGAAATTAGCTGGAAATAAGAGCCCAAATCCCCTTAACTTCCCCCTGCATAAAAAACTCAAACCAACAAAAAATGCCAAATGCATACATACACCACCAAGCCCTCACCCTTCATCAGCAGACAAAAACATCCCATGAATGGTATTTACTTATTACAGCCTTGAAAGAACAAACATTTTGCTCCCAGTCATTTCTGCCAAGGCCCCAAACTAAAATTGCTATTTCCTGAGCAGAAGCAGCTTAGAAGCAAAGTTAAAGAACCCCTCAAAAAATGACAAAATACCAAAGCAAAAAGAACACAAAACTCTCACAAATAAAAAAACCAAATCAACAAACCAAGCTGCTTCCTTAAAATTACTCTCTAAGCTTATGATAAAAGTCTCAAAAACTAGGACTCTCACAAGTCACATCCCATCAAGGGGATAGAGGGAACCTCAGATAAGCACACAATCACTGAAGAATATTCTCTCTGTGGGCAGACTGGCTGACAGTGCAAGTGAGCTGGGTTCCTGCAACCAAGATGCCAATGAGAATCTGTAGACAGTCATTAAGAAAAAAAATCCCCTAACAGTGGGTTATAGTAAATCTCACTATTTCTGCACAGCAGCACTTCTTAACAGCAGCCAGACATCCATCTCTCCACCAGCTATTGGCAGGAACAATCAGTGCTCACTGGAGGAGAAGCCTGAACAAGAACAAACAAATAGATCACCGTATTTTATACGTACCAAGTCTCTACGTAAACCCAAATGGCACTGGGCTTCTAGTCAGATCACAGTACATTTACCATGCTAATGTGACATTGGCCAAGTCTCTTGCATCAGCTTATGCTTTCACCTGTTACCTAAGGGCAGTCACTTGTCAGTAAAAAGTAAAACAAACAAATTAAACAGTAACAACAAAAACAAATACAGCAAACAAAACTAAGAAACCCAAACCACTAAGAACTAAGGATGGGGAAGGATAATACACTATTTTCAAGCTCTGCAATAGGAACAAAGAAAAGATTTTTCATTATTCATAAAGTACAAACTCATTAAGATGAATCAAAAATTGACTTGGCAGCACAGCATTATAGAGAATATACAGACAATAGAGCAGAAAGGGAATTACCTTAGATGCAAACAACCTCTAAAGAGTCCAAAACCATGCCAAGTAATCCACTGGAGAGCTTCCTATGGACAGCAACACAAACATAAAGCAAATCCAGCAAAGTCTGCTGAGATTTGAAGGGAGAGTATAGTTCCCTTGCCTTTGCCACTTCACACATCCCTGCTTCCAGTCACTTTCTTCCCCACCTCTCAATCACACTGTCTCTTCCTCAACTGGACAAGTACAAGTGAAGCAAATTTATAAAATGATCTGAACAATCCTAACTTTTTCTGAAAGCTGGTTTTGCACAGCTGTTCTCAAAACAGGCACTTTCACTAGCTGAGTTTTACAGTACAGCCCTTCAAAAAGTGATTACTGTAGCATATCCAGAGGCTCAGAAGCCTGTTACTGAAAAAAGGAGCAAGAAACTACCATGTCTCAAGACCTATATTATCTGGAAGGGATAATTTTACCACTTGATTAGTTTTTTTCAAAGAAGATGGGGCTGTCCCAGGCTGGACACAGCCATCTCCACAGCAGACCCACTGACCACTGGTGGTGGAGGGGTCAGGAGTGAAGGAGTGGATTTGACTTAGGGAAAGAGTCACCTTTATCTTGACCCACAAGCTTTTTTTTCCAATTTTTTTTTCTCCATATTTTCTTCACCCATTCTGTAGACTGAACGAGGGGGCTGGGTAGGAGCCTGGCTGCTGGCTAAGGCTAACTCACTGCAGTGGGGAAACCCTTATGCAGGGCAATTTCACATTTCCATCAGTCATCTAAAGGGCATGCTGTCTTTGAAAAGCCTTTAATCTCTCCAAAAGTCACATGAAGGGCAGGCAGGTAATACCAAGGTGGGTGCCCTATACGTGCAATTACTATTGTCAACATTATTACCAGCAGTGACATTTTTATTTTATTGGACTCAGATGAAGGTGAGGCTCTGTTCATTGTCCCTGTCACCTACAAGTACTACTGGCAACACAGATCTCTTTCCAAGAGAAAAGCAGTGTCAGCACTTCTAAATGGGACCCTCAGACAACAGATAAAAGCTACTATCAACCACAGAACAAAGCAGTAAAAAAATCCTTACTTGTAACTTTATGTTCTGGAAGTTGGTCTGGACTGCTGTTATTTCAGGCACAGACAGGTTACCCCATCACAATTATACACTCAGAGGCACAATTTAAAAGAAGCGTTACTTGTGTGTAAAGAAGATTCTATTTCACCCCTAGAATGGCAGCTCCCTCTCCTGACCCACTTGAAATATTACATGCCCCTCAGGTTCAAACACAAAGCCAAAGAAACACGAAGTAACTAGGATGAAGAGAACAAAAATCTATGCTAAGACTCCTCAACCTACATGATTTCACTCAAATTCAGTTCTGCATTCCCAGAGGAAAAGGTATTATTTGATAAAGCTAAGCTATGGACGTTGAAGTGGAAGCCACCTCTTTGAGAAGATACCATCAAACACAACACAAAGTTATGCTTTAGGCTTCCCTTGCCCACTGCCCTTCAGCACAAGTCACGGTGGGACAGAGGTGCCATTTTGCTGGGGAGCTGGAGAAAATTCTAGGTCATGAATTCAAACTGTACTTGAAAAATAACATGGAACACTGGCGTAAGTTGACGTTAAAAAGAACAAGGAGAAAGAGGCAAGTGCTATCACAAGAGAGTCCCAGGAGAGTTTAGCAAAGACTCTGCACTTTCTTATGCTAATGCAGTACCAAAGTTTCAAATTATATCCTTTGCTTTCTTATACACCTGCATTTGAATGCTCCATAAGCAGAAATAGTTTTAAACAGATGCAATTGTACAAACAGAATTTTCCACATAGACACGTCCTTCATTTACAATTCATATGTATGGGTGCCTGACTCAATTATTTCCCATTTTTTAAACTTGTTTTTAAATAGGACACATTTATGACTGTCTACAATAAAGCAGTATACCAATAAGGCTCTTGCTTCAACCTTGCTTCAGCATAAATGTAGCTCAGACCAGCAGCAATGGCCAGGCAGAGACACAAGCAACACAAGCAGTTGTACCTGACATAAATTAAGGCTGCAGGGTTCCCACTCTCCCAGCCAGACAAGTCACAGGTTCTTTTCCTGACTCCTACCCAAGAGGTTTGTCAGGGCAGCTGAATGCCTTGTAAAGAACTGGCTACAGGGGGAACTTATATCAGTTAAACATCACAACTAGTTCAAGCCAACAGTGCTTTCAAACCCCCTCCCCACCCAAAGGACCACACAGCACAGCCTGGTGTGGCCTGGGATGCCAAAAGCTGCTTCCTAATGCTAGTATCCAGGCAAGGAGGAGGCCACGAAGCTGTGCTGTGGCTGGTAGGCAAAACCTAGCACAGCTGCTCTAGGAACTGCTATCTTACACAATGCCTTACAGATTGTTGCTTTTGGGTGCATAGAAAAGAACCCCCACCACCACCTGCTGACCTGTAAAAGCAAAGAGGTGCAGATTCCTTTAGTAATATCTCATCATGTATGCTGCACGAATTTACTTTTATTTATGTCTGGATAAAACAAAAAGTTCCTTAGAACCATTTCTCTCCTCCAGCATAAAATTGCACACTGCTTATGCCCACATAATTCACAGTCAATTATTTCTGTCTTTTTTTAAACTTAAATAACATATACTATTTGTGGCACTTTTCATAGCACAAAATTAATTCCACATGCATGCTAACATTAATTACCTATATTAATTACCTTATAATGTGCTAAACCTTCCATATAAATCATATTTATTATTAACCACCCTGACAGTTACAGTCAGCAAAAGAAGTACAAAGATATGAAACAGAAGCAGTGACCAAAAAGGGAGTTTGGAGCTTGGAAGACACAGCTCTAATGTGGTCTTTTCCTCAGAAGCTCTGTGGATTTAAAATGCAAAGAAACTCTTTCTAAAGTTATTTATTCAGACAGCCAACTGACTTCAGTACTCTTCACTCTTTGTTCTTTCATACACTAAGTCATAGGATAGGACCTCTCCAAAGAATCAACCTCAATTGTTTGCTTCTCTCTGAAAAGAACCAGAAATCCAGAGATTCAGAAAAGTCAGTAAAACCTCTTGAACTGCAGGTTTATAATCAGCAGATTTAGAAAGAGAGGAAGACAGGGAAGTTTGCCACTAAAAACATTTCATTAGTGGACAGCCTGGAACACGTAATTCTTTTTAAACACAAACATAATTAGCCAAGTATGTACAATTAAAGACGACCACTACAAATTACATTTATTTCTAGGAAGGCAGAATATGCAAGAGGAAAAGTAATGCGGTTTTTATTAAAAAAAAAAACTTCATTAGAACAATTATAAAAAAGTTAGAACAAACAGCAGTTCAAGCTCATAAAAATCACCTTCTCAGATGATGCTACTGCTCAGTTAAAACTAATGGCAGGCCTAGGTTTATTATAATGAAGTATAGCATTCTAATTTTCTCATAGCTGCAAAGGAATTAGACGAGAAAATAAATTCTCATCATGCTATAGTGTTTAACTTCTTGCTTTCTTATAAATATTCAGATCTGAAGGACAAATAAACACCTTATTGTACTGAAACAGGCATGACAGCACAACGTTCTGTTTATCTTCATTCTAAAAGTGAACAAAGACTCATGTCGGGGGTTTTTTACTGAATAAACTTAGGAGTTCTGAGTGTTAATATGAGGAGCATAAACACCGGGTTTTAGCCAAAAATGATTTGTTAATATTTCATGCCAAAAACAGATCACCCAATCCTGTTAGGTAAGAGGCTGAGAGGGTAAAAGCTCTGATTATTAACAAAACTTCTGACCCCAGAGTCAGTATGCAGAAAAGCACATTATTCATCAGAATCTGGAAAAGTGTTTTCAAAAACGAGAGAAAAGAAGAACCACTAATAGGGACAAGTGTCAGGCTTCTTCCCTGACAGGTTCCTTGCATGCTGCAGTTTTTGCTGCCTACTTGGAGGGAGTGTTGTGTGCCAGAACTTCCTCTGGATTTATTTTAAAAGACAGCCTTCAGAAATTTTAAGGCAAAAATACAGACGAAAACACGTGATCAAGGTACATGTACATACATTCCAGAGAGTATAAACAAACTTGTAATAGCTAGAAAGCTGCCCCATGTATGGTTTGATTTGAAAATCCATTTGCAGCAAGCTGCAGATTTTAGGAGTTTGCAGGAAGGTTTGAGTTTTGTCCTTTGCTTTGAGAGTTGGCTACCCTGTCTGCTCCATGTCATGAAATGGATTCCAGACATTTGCACATCAAGGGGAAATAAAACAAAATCGAAAAACTATAGTGGAAATTAAACCCAAGCATCATGAAGGAGTAAAAAAATATAGTGTCAGCTTTTCAGCTGGCTTATTATATCTGTGTATTAACAGCACCACAATTGGAGCTTGCATATTTAATTCAGACCACCACATAAACACAGGGGAACTTTGCTATTGCCACAGTGACTACAAGAGATTCAGAAGAACTCATTAAACTGGTGACACTTCCAGTTCACTGTGACAGGTTAATGGGGCATTCCTTGTGGCTAGTTCTTTTCACCTGGGCATTTTACCTCAACAGAAGTTTTGCTATGCTTGACAACTTTTGCAAAAACCTTTTTTCTTAGAGTCTGAATCTCAAGAGAGATCAGACCAAATGCTCCAAATTGGCCAGTCACACGTGGCTGAACTGCTACACAATTTTTTTTTAGTTCAGGGAAACATATAGCAATAAGGCCTTACGGTATGAATACCCAAAAGTCACTGTAACACAAAGCCCCTTCACAGAATAATAGGCTTCAGTTGAAGGGATAATGAACTACTTAAAAATGAAACCATTCTTTGATGGCTCCAGCAAAGACTGTACCACCAGTTCTTTGCAGACATTAACAAAAACCTTCATTTATAAAGCAAACAAAACTGGTAACAGTCCCTTTGTCTCAAAAGAATTTTATTTCACCATGAAAGTGCACAAGAGCAGAGAACTCCTACAAACTCCCAGTACTTCAATTAAATATCCAACAGAACCTAAACCACCAGCATTAATACCAAGCACTCTGATGGTCTGAAAAGTCACCAAGTCACTGGAGGATCATATTTTGCTGCCCTAATTCCGTTCTCTACCACTAATCATAGAATTGTAGCACACCAGGTTGGAAGGGACCCCAAGGGTCATCTAGTCCAACCCTCCCTGGCAAAAGCACAGTCTCGACAAGATGGCCCAGCACCCTGTCCAGGTCAATCTTAGAAGTGTCCAATGCTGGGGAATCCATCACTGTCCTAGAGAGATTATTAATGTAAACAATGTTTCTCAGACTTATAGACTTGGACAAAGTCAAGAGCAAACTCAGGTTCTTCTGTTGGAGCAAAGTTCTGCAAGCCAAACTCTGGCTTTAGGGACAACTTCGCTGCCTGACAGCTTTAAGATGACACCAACAACCCAGATGACTTCAAAGTCATACCTATGTAGCCAGCAGAGCCTTTAAGTGCAACCAAAGGCAACACCACACCGATGATGCAGGAAGAACAAGTGTCAACTCACTTGTTCAGCTGTGCCGATTCTGAAAGAGACAGCATGTCACTAAGTTTATTCAAGCTGAGCAACAAAGCACATATGACTGTTGATACAGCCAGAGAGTCTGTAGATAAAGAGAGACTCATCTTTCATCTCCCTGTATAGAAAATACCATATGTTGGGGGAAAACAAGCAATTCAGATGAAGGGAGTGATAAGCTGAATGCTCACTCACCAATCACACATACTAAAGATCTTTAATTATGCCTTTTTATAATCTTGGATGAGAGACCAACAAAAGTTGTTTATCTTGATTGTTGGGTTTTCAGCATGGTCTCCCACAACATCCCCACATCCACACTGGGGCATTACAGTCTAGATAGGTTGATTATTGATGTCTAGATCACTGGTCCCAAAGGGAAGTGGGGAGTGGTTTGAACACTACCTGGAGACATGCTGTAATGGCAATTCCCTCAGGTATCTATCCTGGAACCTATCTTGTTCAATACCTGCATCTACCATATGGAGGAAGAGATGGAACACATCACTTTTGGAAGCCAGCAAGCTGGGGTGTGCAGGTGACCTGTGTGAAGGCAGTACACAAGGACATGGACAAGCCAGAGATCAGGAAAGTGCTGCAACAGTGTTACAGGGCTGGACCATATATCCCATCGGGTTCATAGAAGTACAGAAAGATCACTACTGTGACAGGCAAAACACACTCAACTTGAAGATGATTAATTTAGCTCACTGCCAATTAATAGCGGCAGGATAGAGAGACATAAAATCAGAATGAAACACTTTCCCCCCAACTTTCTTCCCAGGCTCAACTTCATCCCAGACTCTTCTACCTCCTCCTTGCTCACCGAGTGGCACTGGGGAAAACAGGTAGTGTCTTTTCACTGCTCCCTCCTCCTCTTCCACTCCTCCTTCCTTCCCCTGTTTCTGGACAGGGTCTACCCCGTGGGATACAGTCCTTCACTGACTTCTCCAGATTTCAATCTTCTCCTGGTCTGGAGTTCTTCAGGGCTGGCTCCATCATGGGATCATTCCATAGAGCAGTCACAGACTGCTCCAGCATGTCCCCTAGTCTGCTCCAGCATGGGCTTCTCTCTCCATAGGGGCACAGTCTCCTTTGGACATCCATCTGATCCTGCTTGGGGTCCTCCATGGCCTGAAGGTTGATCTCTGCTCCCCCGTGGGCCTCCATGGGCCTGCCTCAACCTGGTCTTCACCACAGGCTGCAGGGGGATCTGTGCTCTGGCACCTGGAGCACCTCCTGTTCCTCCTCCTCCAGTGACCCTGGTGTCTGCAGAGCTGCTTCTTTCACATTTTTCTTACTCCTCTCACAGCTGCTCTGCAGGGCTTTTTTCACCTTCTTAAACACATTATCACAGAAATGCTCCAACACTGCTGATGGACTCAGATTTAGCCAGGAGCAACTTCATCTTGAAACTTGCTGGAACAGGCTCCATCTCACATGAGACCAGCTTCTGCATCTTCTCGCAGAAGCCATCCCTGCAGCCTCCCTGCTACCAAACCCTGCCATACAAATCCAATACGTATGTTTACCCCCTTTTGCTGTTACTGTCTTGACCTTGGTATGTAGGCTTCTCATACATCACATACAGATAACCAGCCCATCAGTATGAAATTCAGCCAGGGTTCAGGGGCAGGGTAGTGAGTCTTGCTGTACTAGCTCAAGACAAGGTTATCTTAGATCTGCCATACTCATCACAACTGAAAGGCAATACTCTCTACTGACAATACAGCTCAACTCATGTCCTCAATGAGGGATAAAAATTCTTTCAGTTTGAGAACTAGGCTGTCGCTTTTGTCCGTCTCTCTCACCTTCCCTCCCCACTCTCAACTTTCAGAAGAACAAATGATTCCACACTTGTTATTCATTAACTTTGGTTATTGAATTAAAACACAAACCTTTTATACATGTAATATATTTACTCATACAAACACAACTGACAAACAAAATACAACTTATTTTGATGTGAGAGCACTCTCCTTTGTGCTCAGACTTTCCATGCAAAGGGAAGTGCCAAGACGCCATGGGCCACAGGGAGACAGCGAGGAGCGCACACCTGCCTGCAAGCAATGCCAAACGCTTTCCAGCTTCATTTTCACAACATCCAGGGGCTGTGAAATCTCATGTGTTGGAAACTGTCCTTCTTCTGCACTATTCTCTCACTCCCAGTGAATTCATTTTCCCCGTGAATCATGAAGACAAAATTTACAAACTACAATATGACAAATATTTAACAGCTTGAAACATTTTTAAAGCTTTATGTTATTTCAAATGTAAACATAGGTTTAGATTTATTATCTCCCAACCCATGTGAGTCATAATCATTCCCACTTTCCCCACCCCCTAATTTAAGCTTCCTGCACATGAACAGACATAAGATTGACAGTTTGTTGGTAACAAGCCTTTCCTGATATTGTGTGTAACTCATACTGAATTAATGCCATTTTGTTTACATGCAGCATTTAGAAGCAAAGCATTTTCTCAAGTTATGTTCCAGTTGTCTTCTAGTTTTCATCCCTGTTAAAGCTGCTGGTTGTTTTGGATTTTCAGGATAAACCATGATCTAGGGTGAGGATTAAACT
This sequence comes from Picathartes gymnocephalus, assembly GCA_013390045.1. Lineage (NCBI taxonomy): Eukaryota > Metazoa > Chordata > Aves > Passeriformes > Picathartidae > Picathartes > Picathartes gymnocephalus. The sequence goes on from WEKY01023716.1 coordinate 20,754, forward strand.
AAGATTTGCTGAAGCACAAGGATAATGGTAGACATCAAACTCAAACAATCGTCCTTGTTATTCTCCCCTGAAGCACCCACTTAGTCAAGTATAACTGCATGAAAAACGGAAGCCTAACTACTCGAAACAAGCATAAAAAAAAAAAAAAAAACCAAAAAAAAAACAAAACACCAAAAAAACCCCAAACATTGGTATAATATATCTGGTTCCCAGGACACAAGATCAAACAACAATTTTCAGAAATATGCATGTCTAACCAATTTGCTTTAAATCAACACAGTCAATGCTTAACACATCATCTTCCAGAGAGTCACCAGTTGTCCTCAAGACCCTGGCAGGGATACACAGATGAAACAATAAGTTACAGCTTGTTTACCATCTGGATACAGGTGGATGCTTTAATGGTCTGTAAGGTAACTTGACACTCCACTTCCTTCATTTGGCACTCCACCTCCCTCATGGAGAGGTTGTGCCACAAGCCAGTTCTGGAGTAACTTCTGCACTTCAGTAAGCTCAGCACCCATTTCAGAATATGACTCTGCAAGGTAACCACAGCAGAGCAGCTCTGCTAGGACTACTATGGCTAAGTTGCTTATGGTGTTAACTCTTAATACTAAAAACTAGGTTAAACACGTATCATTTTCCACTGCATAGTGAGACTGACTCAGCAAAGACTAAAATGGGCTTAAAAGGCAAACCAAAGACATTGCTTGAAATAATAAAAAAAAATCCCTAAAGAAACTCCAAACAACTACAAGTAGTTCTGAACATAACCCATCAAGATGAATACAAACTCAGTGTAGTATGTACTTAGCAGTGTTTTTTACTTGTAATGTTTGTATCATACTTAGAGATGAGGATTTACAAAAATTGCAAACATCTTCCTTCCTCCCTTTGGAAATTATCAGCAGGTATGCTGCACTATTTACAAAGCTTCACAAGGAAACCAGAAGAGCCTTATTTACATGTCAGAACAAGCTGGTGCACATGTAACACTACGTAATGGAAGAGACATACCATACTTCTATCATGCACTAAAATCTCACCTTAATTTTTCTCAACAGCTTTAGATGGCATCTGTATTTTTGTACTTCATAGCAGCCCAGCTATAGATCCTGTATTCTTTTTGCAGCATCTCTATAAACAGATGAAAACTTTTTTTGACCTTTTCAGACAGGGTAGGGGTTAGTGGAGTCAAGTAATATTTTGTTCATATAATATCACAATATTAATACAAAATGAGTATTTTTTTCTGTAGTAAACATGGTGGGCAGATCTGCTAGCTGACAAAGAAAGCATGCAATACCAGGAGTGCACATCTAACATCTCATACACTACTGATCCAGAAAGTGAAGGATTAAAGTCATTGCAGTGAGGCAGAGGAGAAAGACTTGGACTGAAAGAAGTGAAGTCTGCAACTATTTGCAGCATTGAAGAGTCAAGAGAAGACAGCAATAAAATTAAAAAGAAGGGAACAAGAACCACAGAAGCAGATGTAAATTTTGAAATACATGAGGTACAACTGAAGAATTCAACCTCGAGAAGAGACAATGTGGAGAAAGACAGGAGACCAGCTGGTGGCCATTTACTAGCCATATACTAGCCTGGAACCCATAGAGATTACTAGCATTAATACAACAACAAACACCATTCTCTTTTAGATGGTATACCTACTGAGCCTTACAAGACCAGTTTAAGGTCATAAATTTATCTTGCTGCATGATCCTGCAATCCCCAGCACAACCCTGCTTTAATTATGCCTGGTTGGGTACCATTAACATGATGCTCATCTTTAGGCCTTGCATAGCTTTGAGACTTGTAAGGAGACATTCTGTTTACTTTTTGCCCAAAACAGCTATTTTAAGCTCAAGCTACTAAAGAACTTCTCCAATTAAAAAAACAAATGTAAAAACAAAAACTGGAGGCTCCAGAGGGGGAAGTGGATGGAATTAGAAAAGCTAAGCAGAAAAGATATTTACAAACAATTTTCCAAAACCAACAAAATTATTGCAAGCGTAAATAATCGTACTAGAGAACTAACTGCAATGCAAGAATCACAGTACAGGAGGGAAAAGAACTGGGCAATCAGCTGGCAGAAGGCCCTGCATCAACAGCCTAGACTCAAAGGACTGCCCAAGCAACACGTTGCTCAGATAAACAGCTCCAGAAAATTGTGCAACAAACTCTGAAGTGCCAGTGCCTAGAGAGAAAGGAAAGTGCCTAGGAGAAAGGAAGCACAGCTCTCACACAACCCACTACCATGCTACAGCTTTCAAACACAAACTCATGAGCAACTCACTCAGATGTTATGCTTCCAGTTCACCACATCTGCCCACTACAGAGGAGCTAGACTTCAAGATTATTATAAAATTACTGTCAGTTCCAGACAACAGTTATCAAGAGTAGAGGTATGGCATCCTACTTCTGACAGGTAACAATTAAGCAGAAACTATGATGAAGGTAGTGGGATAATCAGTGTTGTCCTAGAGAGAATAGAGGATTATTTCACATTAAACATATTAAGCACAGACTTAAGACTATGTTGCTGCAGCAAGTCCATGCTTATTCTCACAGAGTAAACTCAGTCTTTTGGTGTGAGTACACCTAGTCTTTACTAACTCTTGAAGCCACAGAGATTACTAAACATATCTAAGAACTCTCAAGCTCTCTACTGCTTTCAAGTTTCTTGCCTCATACAATGCGGAACTTGAATTGCCATCCATTAGTGACAGAGAAACTCCTTGGGGAAGAGATGTTGATTTAGTGAAGTACAAGGAGCTCAAGAGCAAACTGCTTCCGAGGAACTCCCAGCTCCCCAAAGTAGTCAAATGTGAGCATGGGTGCACATGTGAAGATACCTATGCGCACTCAAGATCCCACTTTCTTAGCCCCATTTCAGTCAAGAGGCTGACTGGAAACAATGAAGACTACAAGGACACTAAGGGTTCCCCAAAAGCTCTACTAGAATTCCATTACTAGGAGGGAATGCCTCACCATTATGGCAAAGATAAAAATACAGAACAACAAAACTTGCCTAGTAGAACTCTGACTAGACTCCACTCCCTCGATAGGAAGAAAAGCCAGACTGCAGTCTTGAAGCCTGAAATATTACCACTTTTCCCTAGGACAAAGCCCACAAGACTACAGGTGCCAATGCTGAACAAAGCATTCTTGTTTAAAGGCACACAAATGTGGCTCTTTCTTTTCCATCTCTTTCCCTACACACTGGAGGTATATTCATTAACTGCAAAACTTGCTCCTAGGGCATGCTAAAGCATCTCCACTGAATTCAGAGAGACTTCAGACCTATACCTACACACTCCCAAGAAAAACAAAAGAAAAATAAAATGAGAAAATGTAAAACTATAAAAGGGCAGGAGGCTTCAACTTATCCCTTGCATATTTGAGCACAATAAGGATACATGGATGGATATCCACCCACCCAGCTCCCGAAAACTTTTATGGGCAGAGAAATCATGGCTTCTCTGGGTAACCCGCACTAGTGCTACACTACCTTTCCAGTGGAAAAATTTTTTATAATGTTCACTGTAAACCTCTCAAACTGAAAACAGGTCTTTCGTCTTGTTACATAATCTGTCACTACCAAGACAGGCTTGGCTCCACCACCTTTGTAACTGCCCTTCAAATAGTTGTAGACTGCTATTAGCTTACTCGACACAAGACAAGGCTCACTCCCCTCAGCCTCCCCTTGCAAGTCATGCAGACCACCCTGACAACCATCCACTGAAACATCTGCAGTTTCATGATGTTTACTTTGCCAGTGGACTCAAAAGCAACGTTTTTTAGTATAGGATCCTCAGTGCCAAGGACTGAGCGACAATGATTTCCCATGATCTGCTGGCTATACACCAAATGTAGCACAGTACTAGATTTATTGACAGTGATGGCACTCTACTGGCTCATATTTAACTTGCTTTCAACCATAATCCCCAATTCTTTTGAGCAGAGTTGCCACTTGGCCCATCAGCTCCCAGCTGTACTGATTCATGTTATTGTTATGCATCAGGTGCACAACTCTGCACTTCTTGTTCTACGTCATTAAGCTTTTGATGGCCTAAGCCTTCAGTCTCACAGGATCCCTCGGGACTTATGTTTTGCCATATGTCATGTCAGCCACTTCCCCCTAATTTAGTGTAATTTGCAAATATATGTTATCATCCAAATCACTACATATTGAAAAATACGGACCCCAGCACCAACCCTTGGCGTACTGCACTCAGTCAGCTGCCAGCTGGATGCTGAGCTATTGATAATAGTCCAGCTGATTTTCAACCCATTAAAAGCAGCTTGTTCATCCAGTCCATACTTCCTTAGACCTCTAAATCTGAATGCAGTTGGTGGCATTATTCAAAACGTCAGTAATCTCAAAAGGTGACACTGTTCATAGAGAGAGCCATTTTGCCACAGAAGGCAATGAGACTGGGTAAGCAATTTAACAAGCAAACTCTTGTTAAATGCACACTGTTAAGTACTTGATCATTAAAATTCTTGACCATTATTTACAAACTTAACCTATGTGGAAACAAGCCATGATCCTTCCAGGGATGGAAATAAGGGTGACTAGCCTATAACTTTCAGAGTTTGCCATAATTTTTTTGCAGATGATCATACAATTTACCCTTTTCCACAGTTGTTCCCTTACCTACTAGTATACCGGTAGAAACCCCTCCTGTTAATTTTCATTAGTCCGAACTCTGCTGGGGTTTGGCCTTTCATTTTTCATCCTTAAATATCTGAGTAATGTTTTCATACTGTTGTTGATGGTCCATGTTTACACTTCTTATATGCCCTTTTTCTGTGGTTTTGTTCGTAAAGAAGTCTCTTGTTTAGTCAAGTGGGCTTTTCTGTTCAAAGTCCTGATATTCCTGGAAAATGAGATGGTGTTTTCTTGAGCTGTCCAACAGCTCAGATTTTTAAGTTTCCTTTTTAAAGTACTTTATTAAACACCTCCCGCAGGGATTCTAATTTAGCAAATTCTCAGATAAACCACAGTCCAGTCCACAAGCCTGATTTTACTGCCCAGCCTTCCAGCTTCTTCCCAAACCGTGAACTCGGTCATCTTATGATCACTCAAGATCCACCAGACTTTTTCATCTTCATTGTATAATAGGTCAAACAGCGCATTAGCTCCATCTGCTAGGAATTCGGCTGCTACACCTTCTAGGAACCTCCAACATCATCTGCCCACTGTTTTGAGACCTTCTTAGAAGGCGTCTGGATGGCTGAAAGCCTCTGTGAGGACAATGGGCAGAAGAACTCTAGTTGTTTTCAGAAAGCATTAATCACAATATTATAGGGCAGGCAAAGCAGATGATGGAGAAAAATGCTAGCATGTGTTTACCAAGGATAAATCTGCCTGATCACTGACCACTATCATGAAGTGACTAAACCTATGAATGGGAAGGGAGCAATCAAAGTTGCTCACTTTGACTAAAGAACTTTCAACATCATATCTGACAGCACCCTTGAATTCAAGTCAGTGTACTGGTAGTTAACACATCTAGACTCTAGGTGGATAGAACACTGGCTGGATCATTTGGCTCAAAAGGCAGTAGTTATCAGTCCATACTATACCTAGAGGGCAGTTACAAGTAGAGTTCCTCAACTAGAGTGCATCCTCACTGAGATTCTGGAACACAGTGAGCTGAGGGGTCTAGTCACACTCAAGTGCAGGGCAGCCACTCAAACTAACCTAGACAGGCTGGCAGAACGGGCCAAGAGGAATATTTCAACTCTCATGAAATGTAAACATGGGCAAAGTTCTGTGCTTGGGACAGGCTAACCCCCTGCAGTGGTACAGGCTGGGGTCTGATTAGCTGGGAGCAGCTCAGCTGGAAAGGACGGGACCCTCCGAGGCAAACCAGGAGTGTGCCCTGGTAACAAGGAAGGCAACAAGCACACTGGACTGTAGCAATAGGAGCATTACAAGTAGACCGAGTGAACTCATTACTCCTCTTTACTCGATGCATCTTAGATCACATCTGGGAGAAGGCATCCAGTTTTAGGAAAAGTACAAGAACGACACTGGTAACTGGAGCAGGTTCTGCAAAGGGCAGGACCTTCCCCATGAAGAAATGCTGAAGGTGCTGGGATTATTTAGCCCAGAGGAAAGAAGGGTTTGGAAAACAGAAGAGTAATCTCTTGGTACCTAAGCAGAAGTAACTGCAGAGACAGACAGAGAGAGGGTCTCTGCTGAGATGCATGGTGAAAGAACAAGACACAAATTGCAACAGAAAAGGTTCCAATTAGATATCCTAAAAACCTTTTCCCTTAGGTTGCCCCATCGCTGTTTTCAAGACAAGACAATACCCTCAGTCTGAATTCAAATAAAAAGTCTAAATTCAATTTTGACTCTGCTTTGCGTAAGAGCTTGGAACAATCCACATGACTATGAACTAAAAGCATCTAGAAAGGTCTCTAACAATAAGAACATTCTCTAGTTCTAAGCATTTTTCTGTTCAAGTTCCTATGAAGACACAGGCTTTGGACAGCAACTTTCCCTCTTTCTATATATAATTTTTTCTTCCACTGGAGAATTCCAATTGGTTTTATAACTTCAGGCTTTTACAGTTCAGTAGCTTACAAAATATCACCTTATGACAACTCATTATGGCCTCCAAACTTAACATGACACACAAAAAAAAAAAATCTTAATTCAAAGAGGGCAGGAAAACACCTCTCAACCTTAAGATACTTCAAGGTTTTTCTGTGAAAAAATCAGAATTCATATCTATATTCACTGATAGAAGAAGGCATCTGAAGGTATTGCCAACATTTTAAAAGTACAGAAGCAACAGTCAGTATGTTGCAACACAATACACATGAGAACACAGACCACAGTATCTCTCCACCCTTAAGAGAGGGGGGAGCACTCTTTCAATTCCTGATCCTTTTTGACAAGAGTAGAAAGGCTAATAAAAATACTGCACTGACCAGCAGTCAATAGAACAATGCACAGAAATCTCTGTGGTAGATGGCATTTTCTGGTAGAAAGAAAAAAACACCCTTTTCTGCAGAAGGCAGGAATAACTAATTTCAAAATAACAACTCACAAGGTATCTCAATTTGCAGACAGGCCATGAAGCATCTGTTTCACTGTGTCTATACTTCTGCCCTGAAGGGGACAAGATAGGAATCTTTCTGGTGTATTACAAATGGAGGGATCTACATGCAGTTATACCTCAGCAGCACAAGCCTCAAAAATGTCAGCTGGCTTTCTGCTCACAGAGGTGCAGATTGCTCTAGGACCCCAAACCTGCACAGCCCCACTGCAGGTTGAAGTCAGAAAGAAGCTTTGCACTGCTGATGTCAGCCAATTTTCCATGTGCCATTTTTTTCCTACTTTTTAAATGGAAAAGTCATTTATTTCTTTTCTTTTGTCAACATATTATAGCAGAAAAGCAAAGCTGCCTTCATAACCAATCATTATATCAGAAAAGTTACCACTGAAGTGGAAAAGAGCAATATCCAAAATAAATCCTCATAACAACACAGTGGCACCTCAGTGAGATAAATACAAAGGGAAAAACTCCGGAAATATAAAATAGTCCACTGCAAGAAAGCAGTTTAAGTAAGCTCTTCCACACTACTGGATTCTGTCTCTACTAATTACTAGCAAGCAAATTCACATTAAAAAAAAGCAAAGGAAAACATCCTTCTGATACACAATTCGGGTACCACATTCACTTAGAAGAGAGGTCCTGGGCAAATATTTTTTAAACTTATGCATTTTTTCTCAGTATACCTAAGAGGGTGATTGATTTCTCTTGAAAATGGTATAGCAAATAGCATGAAGTCAAATGCATTTACAAGCTAGGACCCTATTTATATGCTCTTTCTTCAATCCTACTACTTAAATAAAAAGCCAAAAACTCTTGTGCTACTTTCTCCAGCTTGTAGCCTCTATCAGAATAGGAGAGGACTGCCCTCTTTCCATAGTTAGAACGTGTTGTTGCAAATACTCAGTATTTCAGGTTTCAACGTAAAATACTTGGCTTCTCTTCACAGGAGAAGTTCATACCAGATGTTGTGCTACTTTGTTGGTTTTTTCCTTTCCCTCAGACAAGGACATTTCAAGCATTTTCACAGGACATATTACTTTGATGGTTTCCACAGGGATCCAGGTCTCCCACTTAGGAGTCGAAGTACAGAAGATGTATCTGAGAGGAGGATTAACATGGATGTTACATAATGGCAAACCTTCCCCATTCTATTCCAGCAGAGAAATTAACCCAAAGATTGAAAGGAAAACTACAGGTGAAGTATCAGCCTCTTTTAAGGTGTTCTCAACATACATTTCCCTAAATACACTCTTAAACAAGTTAGAGAAATGTAATCTAAAGTACAATGATGTGGGGACTCATCTCCTCGATCAACTGTACTCACAAAACAGCAGCTAAATATGCAGGAGATGGACATTTTAAGTTATTTCCTGGATCTGATTATTTCCAACAGTTTTAATTGTTGGCTTGGATGACAGAACAGGTATGCTTTTAATATTTATAGATGTTATCAAGACATAGGTCAAATAACTTAGGTGGAAGTGTCCAGAAGAAACAATTCTGTACCAAGATTGTTTTTTAAAGATTAAACCAAGTAAATCAAAGCAGCACTAGTAAAGAAAGCATCAACCAAAAGAGGCTTCAACATCAATTAAAAAAAAAAAAAATCCATTAGACATGAGATACCATACAAAGAAGATAAAATCAAGAAAGCAGTACAGCAGAAGAGAACGGAGTGCTCACAGTGGATTAAAATCTGCACACAGTCAATACTAGACTGTGTCCAAAGAAGCAGGTCTGATTTCTAGCAGGAGTGTTACTCTCCTAGGAGTGTTATCAGTTAGGTTTCTGGAAAGCAATTACAGTTCCTCAGTGCTAATAACAAATCATAACTGGAATCCCATATTCAGTTTGGGGCACCATGCTTAAAATTGCTGACAGAAAAAGAGAAAGCACCCAAGAGAGAACTGCAAGGACAATGTTTTTAGCAAAAGTGGCTCATATAGACCAAAATAAAACAAGTCTGCTTGGATGTTTGTCTCAAAAATGCTACCATCTAAGAACACAGCCCAATCACAAGAGTCTCCATATTCACTACTTCAATACACTCAAGTGTTTTATGAAGAGGACAGCAATCAGCGATGTTCTATATGGAACAGGAAAGTTTGAACTTGCAGGTGAGCTTATTTGGACTAGAAAAATTTTAACAGTTAGAACACTGAAACAAAGGAGCAAGATACCCAAGGATGTTGTGGATCTCTTGCCTTTGACAAATTGCAAGAACTAGACTGACAAACAGTCCAAAGAGACTTGATTCCGCCTCAGTATCCAGGGCAAATGAACAGTGTCACTTGCATTTCTGTGGTACGAAGTGACTTTGCAGTTCTAAGTCCGTGACATCTTCAGAGTAAATCTGTTCTTCAATTTAACAACTGCCCATGTTAGAAACAGAAATCAGAATGGTTGAGGTTGGAAGTGACCTCTGAAGATCTGGTCCAGCCACCTTGCTCAAATAGAGCCAGTTATAGAACTCTGTCCTGGACTATGTCCAAACTGATTCTCCATCTGCAGATGGAGACTCCATGACCCTTCTGAACAACCTACTCCAATGCTTGGTCATTCTTAGAGTAAAAAAACTTCTTCTGATGTTCAGATGGAGCCTCCTGTGTTTCAGTTTGTGCCCATTACACCTGGTCCTGTCACTGGATGCCACTGAAGAGAGCCTGTCTCCATCTCTGCACCCACCCTTCGGGTATTTAAACACACTGGTAAGTTGGGTGTGTCATCCATGTGTCTCCCCACCCACCCCATGAGACTTCTCTCGTACAGGCTAAACAGTTCAGGTCTCTCAGCCTTTCCTCCCATGAAATGCTCCAGTATCTTATCATGCAGCTCTCTCTGTTATCTCCATGTCTCTCTTGTACTGGGGAGCTCAGAACTGGGCCCAGCGCTCCAGGTGTGGCACCACCAGTGCAGAGCAGAGGGGAAGGATCAGCACCCTCGGGCTGCTGGAGACACTCGACCTAGAGCAGTCCAGGATGCCATTCACCTCTTTTGTGGCAAGGGCACACGCTGGCTCGGGTTCCACTTGCTGTCCACCAGGATCCTCAGGGCCTTTTTGTGCAAAGCTGCTTTCCAGCAGCTTTCCTCCAACCCAGTGTCTGCTGATGCCTGGGTTAGTTCCTCCCTTGGTGCAGCACTTGGCACTTGCCTCTGCTAAGGGACAGGTATGGGAAAGTAAGACTTTATATCCTTCCTTTCAAGACTGATGCAAGCAACCTGTTTTCCAACTGTCTTATTTTATATTCTATTGATTCCCTAGTTTCGTCCATATTTTTCCATCTTCTACCAAATCCTTCTTCTGTTTCCTGCAACATTTCAACAATTATTCAGAGCTATAAACTCTTTACAGATCACATTTGCCTTGCTACTACTTACACTTCAACATCTCGTCAAGCCTGTTCTTCAAGGCGAACACACCTTCAAGCTAAACGAAATATATTTAAATGAAGTCTGAAATTACTGCTTGATAAACAGCACTGCACATGTACTATGTCTCAGATGTGACTCATCTCTACCAGGGGCTAATATATATGCATTCCAACATCAAACAGAACAAAACAAATGCCATCAAGATTAAGAAGAAACACATACACAGAGGCTTATATTTACAAGGCAGCCCAAAGGAGTGTGCACCCAGCTAAAATGAAGTGAAATTCAGGCACACAGCACCACCCTCCAAGGCACATAACCTTCAGCTATACTTCAGGTGCAAATAAAGAACAAATAAATTTAAAAAAACCAACCCAACAACAATCAAGGCAGCAACCAACAGAAATAACTCAGCGCTGGGAGGCAGACTTCCTTAGATTTTGTTATTGCTTCAGTCCCTTGTTTTTTCAATTTGCTAAGCAGCCGTCTGTGAAGTTTTGAGATGTAAACAATGCACAGAGGACGATACTGCTTTAAATTAAGCCTGCACAAAGTCCAGGTAATTTCACTGGAAACATAGTTTATAAAAAGCTGAATTTGCTCCCAATAATATTGCTAGTAAGAGTGTTCTTTACTCGGGGTCACTGTGCATTTCTGTCTGCTTTCACGTACGGAAGCAAACTCTCAGTTACCAGTCGGCTGTTTCAACACCCAAAACTCAGATGGAGAGATGGTTTGTAATGATTCTTTCTACATAAGTTTCTCCTCTGTATTACACTCTGCAACAAGCAAGCTATGACTGGTAGAAGCTTGCTTTATTCCAGGCTATTTAATAGCACTGAGTTCATATTTCCTCCAACATATGAGGAACACTTCTTGATAATACATATCAGATAATCCAGGAACGTGGGTTCAGCTTTCACCTGAAGCACTGCTGCTTTATTGCAAGCAATTAGGCTGGTTTCTACATACTCAAAATGCTTTAACTTACTGAAACTTCGAAATTCTCTGCTATCTGGAACTGTCACATCTTTACTGGCAGAAAAGTGTTCATGCCATAAGGGTATGGTTTGTTTTTGGGAAAAATATATTTAATGTCATTGTTTGCAAGGCTCTAATTGTCTCAGTGATCCATTCTCTTATATAAAAGAAAAAAAACCACCACAAAACAAAACTAAAAAGAACCTTTTAAAAAAAAAAAAATTTAAATGTGATCAGCTTTCAGGAAAATATTTACTGTTTCAGAAAATCAACTGACATGTAAAAATTTCTGTGGAATAACATTAAGGGTCCTTTATTCTAAGGGTGTAACTCCTTAACATCTTGGAGCAGAAGTACAACAAGAAATTAATCAAATTTGAGTTTTCTTTAAAGCTATGTAAAAAAAAATAAGCAATCCTTCTTGGTATGTGTGTCATTTAACACTAGAAATAGAAAACAATCAAAACAGATGTCACTAGTAAAAGCTGTAGCACCAATGTCTTTTTCAAACTGCACACACATACACAAGAACAAACAACATTCCAGCCTCATTCACGTTTAAATTAAGATTCAGAATACCTACAGGCAGCTTCAAAAACATCTGTTAATTTTTTTGAGGGGAAGAAGGGGTAAGAGAATCTCTCATTTATTTAAGCAGCTATTCCGAGAAAACTGATTATCTCTCTAAGGGAATGTTAATTCTTCTATCTTTCATTCAGCAGCTGAACAACAAGTCATACATACCTGTAATACACAACATGATTGAGGCATGCACTCAAAAAAGGAAACAAAAACATTTTTGGATGCTTTCAGCAAAATTTTCTTTATATGGCAATAGGTTAAAAAGAGAGAGAAGTGTTTGTACTATTAGCTCCTTTAAGTAGATCACAATACAAGTGCACAGCAAACATATAGGAACTTTGTCGGAGTACAACAGAAGTAGAACACCACGAGAAATCTGTGCCTTAGCTTGAAAAAAAGCAAAATCTTCCCTGAAGTGCACATGCAGGTTCTGAAACCCTATCTCACTATCACTGGCAAGCACGGTAACTGTGCAAACTAGGTTCTTGCCAAAGGTCTTTTGTGGTGACCAGGCAAGGTTGTAAAGACATCTGCAATCAACATATCAATTTGTGTGGATAGTGCTGCTGATTGTCTTCTTTTCCTCTTCCTAGGAAATATTACTCACAGCATGTTATACAGGTACTGTAACGATACAGTTAACCAGAAAATAAAATTAAGTCTACAGCAGAATTAGCATAAAAATCATTATGTGCTTCTGTTATCTTCTGGATGGCTAATTATCATACAATAGTAGATTACAATATGACAAGAAAAGGCATATATCAGAGGTTAGAATCGTGAAATTTAGCTGCAATTTATATGTTTATCAGAAAGCAGGCAGGAGACAAGGGAATGAAACCCTCATTTTCATTTCTGTGCCCAGAAACATTGTTCTGAGCTCATAGTGGTCTGCGCTCTCTCACTCTTGGAAAGGCCAGAATATGGTCCCAGTCTGCACAACGCAAAAAGCTCTCCGGCATTACTTCTCTTTAAAAGGTCCTTTCAAACCTAAATGATTCCGTGATTCAGTAACTGGGTCTCTATAAAGAGAGTTTCTCTGTGGGTTCCAGATCTCCCAGGCAAGCACCTCAGACTTTCCAGAGTGCATCCGGGCACAGTGCACGGACACTGCTCACCTGTGCACAACATACTCTAGAACTTCCCAATAACCCCAGATGTGTGTAGTTTACATGGAAAGTCAGCTTAGGCTCTACTGTCCCACTTTCCTTGCTAATGTCTCATCTCAGCATCAACAATGGGGGCTGAGGAGGAATGCAAGTGAAGTAAGACTCACACAGAGTCCGAACAACCACAGGTTGTGTAAGACCTGCTCCCTCATTCCCTCACATTCTGCCTGCTCTCATCCCACTTGTGGCAACAAACAGTAAATCCTCAAAGTCTGCAAGATAAGAATCTGAGTCTTAGCTACCTTTAGCCACCTAAATAAGAACAAAAGAACTGCGCTCCTGCTGAATTATTTCGGGGAAAAGAACACACAGGAGGAAGAAGCAGCCCTGCAGACATCCAATACACAAATACTTTTTCACACAGACAGAAGCTGCCAGGACTTCTGTTTGAAGTGGAAAAGAGAATCTCTGTTAGCTAGAGGTCTCCTTGGGCAAACCACGAACAAAGTCCTCATTTTTTCCCCACCAGAAAAAATAATGGACCTAAAGATCTTCCAGGTGTAAAAGTGACTTGGAGAAAAATGAGTACAACTAATATTCCGGTTTAACTGAAAAAACTCAACATTCTAAGCAACTGGAGTAGGAAAAGGAGGTAGGAGGACCACAGCAGCACCTTAGCTCAAGCTAACTAAAGCAGAGCTGGGCAGACCTAGGTATTCAGACTGAATTGTTCTAGGGGGTAGGCTTCAAGAATCAGCATCTGATAACAGTACATTAGCAGGGCTCAAAAACAGCTTATGATATAGGCTGTAACACTGGAAAGACAAAATTGCTGAAGACACAGGAACTAGGGCTAACATAAAACACACCACTAGAATTTTTTTAATAATGAAATGTAAGAGATGAGGTCAGGTGAAAGCCACCTACTTTTATCAGTAATGCAACCTTGCAAAAGATTTCTGGTGCATGATGGACCAGTCCTATTTTCTTAAAAAAAACCAGTTTCTTAAATGGAAGGCAGCAAATCTGAGGGGTATCTAAATGCTGTCGACTGCTAGATTTATACTGACCCTCTGCTTTCTCAAATCTCCACCCTGCAAACCATACTTAGAAAGAAGCAAGCATAGAGAACCCAGAGAAAAAAGGCCATCTGAAGCTTGACACCTCCTTCAAAGCATGATATTTTCTGTATAGAAAAACAGATCTACACCAAATCTGAACTATGAAAGACTAATTCATCATAGCTGGCTGTGTGTATCATCTGCCAAGAGTGTCTACCAGATCAGTGTTTGTTCTGGGCAGGTGAAAGGCCTATTGAGATATCACTGTTTGCACTGCCTACTTGTCTCCTGACAAGGGTGGAGCACTGGAACAAGCAGGTCCCAGCTTGTTAGCACTACAATAAACTGAGAAATACTCATCTTACTCTGGTTCTGTGCAAAAAACTGCAGTTGTGCCTTCCCAAGTTTCGAGTACAGTGTTGTGGAGTCAAGTGCCTTTCTGGGACAAAGATGTAGAATGAAATAGGACCTGAAACATGGCTTCAAGGAGGGAAATGCAAGGATATATAGGCTATATGCATGATGCTACTGGACAAAAAGAACACAATCTCAGTATGCCCAAAGTGTACATCATAAAAAAAATGGATCCATGCAGGTGAAAATACCCAGTTACAAATTACTATAATTCACTGACATTAGCAGTGGCATACTTTCAGCACAAGTACCTATTTAAATAAGTACTATGACAGTTTGCATTTAGTACCAAGACTGATAGTATGTCACCATATCAGCTTGCTTAGAGCCCTTAGTTAAGGGGACACACTACAACTTCTCTTTAAGTGCTTTTCTCCCCCCTCTGCCTCCCAGCTCCTTACATCACACTCATAGGGAAAATAAAATCATCCTGCAACAGTTAAACATCCTTCCAGTGTCACAGGCAGCTATCTTACATTTTTCAGTGTGAATGAACACTGGCCTTATACTCATTTCTAAGGCTCATTTACAATACAGCTGAATCAGTTCTTTCCTAGTTCATTTGCTTTCAATAGGGGCTTCATTCTCAATTCTAATGACACATCGCTCCAGCAACCACACATACACATGGCTTCCTCAAGCCTTGCATTTTTTAGGTTTAATGAAGCCTTTTAAATGACTGTTGCTTAAATTACTATGTAGCAATATATACCTGTTAATTACTTTGGAAGACCTGAGCAAAGTAGACAGGCATTCAACTTTAATACATAAATACTGTGGCCAAGGATGTTTTAGCTACTGAGTAGAGTTCACACTGTTGATTCATTCCATCTTTCATGCATTTTTTTCTGGCAAAAAGCTTTAATAACAAACTAGAAGAACATAATCCCTTAAACATCAGGAATAATACCAACTCTGTTGACCTGAATCTGTTCCCATCAACTTCCCTGATCTGAAAATTGGCACTCATGCTAAATGGACAACACAAATACCAGCATTTAATGATTGGTGTTTCCTGGATAAGCTCCTCTGCTTTTCCAAATTACTCTAGGAGAACCGTATTTTTTAAGTAATAATCTTTTTCAGATATTACACCCTACTGAATACTTCTTGCTCATTTCGGGCTGCCAGAATTCTTAATTTCAAAAGAAAGATGGCACAGTCATCTCGGTTTCTCAACAAAATAATATCATAATCTGTACTTTATCTTTGCTAGACCTTTAAATTGCACAAAGCACTTGTAAAACATTTATTACTATAAATAACATTGAGTGCAGGAGGGAGGAAGCAAGAAGAATTAGGATTGGACTGTGTTACAGATGTGCACCTTACCTACATTTGTTATTAGCAAAGTGCATACACATTGAGCGTGTTTAGTCAGGAAGCAAGAGTCCTACTCCATTCTGTGACACTGGCAGACATGTAGAGGTGATGACTATCAACAAAGAGAGCTTGTGATCTGAGCAGCTCAAGGTGTGCATATGATGCAGGCAGCAACAAAGTCACATTCTTACTGCCTTTGCCCTTCCTCTCACTTCTGCTCTTTTATTCATGTGACATTTTAAATTAACACAAGGTTCTCAGCCTTTACACCACACTTTCCACAGCAGAGGCTTCAGTCTCATTAGTTTCCAGAAACCTTATGTTAGCCCTGATTTTGAAAACTATGTCAGCATAAAAATTTTAAGAAAAAAAATATCCAGCACTAGAAAATGCAAGCATGACAGTTCAACCTAATTTATACAAAGAAAAGATCCTTTGACTCTCTACAACAGAAAGTCTTTAATAACCAGAAATCATTTGACTGCTACTTGACCATAGAAGATGATTATCCTAATGCCAACAGACAAGTTTTCCCCTATTCTATCAATGAACCGTTTTCTTCAGGAATACAAGTCTAACTTTACCTACAAACCTTTTCTTTCTTTCTCCACTTCTCTCCTCAAACTAAACAAGTACATCCTCAATGCTGGAAGAACAAAGGCAACAGATTTTTCTTTTTATATTCTCGATAAACTCGTTATTTATCTTCCCAAGTTCAGGTTTGCTTTTACATCAAGATGGCAGGTTTCCTAACACTGTGCCAAGTATGGTGCCAGTTAACTTATCTACGGATTTATAAGTTTTTATCACTCTGTAAATCTTTGGGTCCCAGAGCTGTACTTTGAATTTCCTTTGCCCAAAGCAAGTGCAGAGTGAACCAACGTACAATTAAGATGGGAAGTCAGGCAACGATCATCAAAAATTTATGTGAAGAGCACAACAACTTCAGGAAGCAAAACCCAAAAATTGTTAAATGTCATGAGTTTGGTTTGTCACCACAGCCCATCCCCAGATGAGTCACAGTTACTCAAAACAAAGATCATTAGAGTCACAAAGCATACATAAAGAAGCTTCCAACCAGGTGCACTTTAGCATTATCAGAGAAAAACCACCAAGTTACTGCATTCTATGAGCATAAGATCACTGAAGAATGCAGCAGATTTTATCCAAATATACCAAGTGTTCATGTATTTAAAAAAACCCCAGCCCTTTCTCAACTCACATCATCTCATATTTGCACCTATTTCTATTCAAGTTAGCTCTTTCAAATTACTAAAGGTGGGGCAAACCCCAAACTTGACAATCTCAGGTTGTTTTTTTTTTTCCCTTAAAAGTGTGCAGCAAACTGAAGACACCTTATTTTTGTCAAAACTTATGTGAGCATGCAAATTCAGCACGTCAAAAAGGAGAATGATTAGGCTGAGTTGCATGGCTTGTTGCATTCTTTCTTCCTTTTATAAACAAATTATGATAAATTACACAGCCTTGCAATAGTTAATGCAATTTTTCCTTTAACACAAAAATTTAAGAGTTCATCATTGTTTAGAAAAATGCATACTTTGAATGGATTGCTATAAGCTCTTCAGTTTCTAACTTCAGTATTTTGCCAATAATCTTTTCATGTGTTAATGCTTAACATTCCATTTAACTAAATCCAAATATCACTAAGGTTATAAAAACCAGTTTAACCTATCTTTTGACTGTTACTTTTTTACTTAGCTACAAGACGGTCTTATTCACTAGACAGCCTAAGCAGAACAACTTCTCAAACCTTTCCCACAGGTTAAAGAAATTTTGTCCACTGAAGTAGCAAACTCCAGACCATCATAAAGGTCTCTACTACTTGACTGTCTGAGGAATACTTTCTTTGCAAAGTCTCCATAGAAGCCAGTTTACAACACTTCTCCTCACCTAATCAAAACAAATACAGTAGTCCTTCCTCACTTACTGTCTAAAATTACATTAGCAGTCTGAGGTTTGCGGCATTGCTCTCCCACCTTATTCTTAAGAGACTTTTACAGATGATAGCCACCAGGTATGCCTTCCAAAGAAATGAGATTTCCAACCACTGGTTTACTTTTTGAAGGAGACAGACTCCTCAAAAACAAAATTGTTGATAAAGTTAAGACACAAGTAGTAAAGACTTCAACACACTGTCATCAAGTAACAAAACCATGCTTTATATCATAATAAACAAGTCACAGCCTTGAAACATTTCTAACAAAAGATGAAGTTCAAGACAAAACATCAAGAGAAGAGAGTAGGCTCCTGCAGATGTGAGAAGATAATTACGTTTTTACTAACTAATGACCCACAGCACTTATGCAAGTACACATGCTGTCCACCAGGCTGGAAAACAATATGCTATGAGCCTGGCACACCAGAACAGAATATTTCAGATTCAGAGAATGAAACAAAGTGCACAGAAATGGCCTGGGAAGGACAATCATCAGGGGAGACAGGTTATTTTAGTTAAAGGCATAGTAACACAAAAATTCAGCTACACCACCAGCCACATTCACGGACAATTTTTGATACACTGGCCAAGGCAGTTGAATCAGATGGGACAGGATTATCATGGTAAAATAGATGCCCTCGGTGTCAGCAGCAAGAAGTCTGGAGAAAGCCGCAATGATCACCAGGCAGGTTCTTAGATATTTACATATCAAAAGAGTGGAACATTTTCCAGTACCGATCAGGAACATGTGGGGAAAAAAAAAACCCACAACAAACTAGAGACAACACTAAGAAAACCGTGAATCTAGCATTTAGGAGTGAAAACAATTTAACAGAAGTCTGCCAAATTACAAGCATACACCTGTTTCATTGTGACTGGCAAAATTGTAAAGGAAGTGTACTAGAGCATTTTAGATGATACACAACTTAAGATTATTGCATTTAAATGTAGCCTGTTTGGATTTGTTTTACACTGACAGTGAACTAGTAATTTGTGTGTTTAGACAAGTCATAAACTTATAGAAGAAAAGAAAGGGAGTCTAACTGGCAATGTGTTCAAAGTCTCAAGTTCTATTCTGATACATTTTTAACAGGCAAATTGGTTTCATCTCCCTCTCAGAATCAGCAGACGTAACAAAAGTCTCAAAGAAATCAGAGGTCTTAACTTCATAAATTTGAAACTTCCTCCCCAAACTCACTCTTCCACCCTGTTAATCTAAAGTACTTGGGCTGGGGGAACTTCAAAACAAATTTTATCCAGCAATTTGAAAAGTTCATGACAAGTATTTGTTTTTCTGTGATTTCAAGTGTGCAACAAGTCACTAATACATAAATAGAATACCTATAATCTGTCTAGATTAGCTGTAGCACAGACAGATCTGTATTCTAGTAAATTATCAGCTTTGTCTATGCTTTATCACTGTTCTTAACTAAACTCTACACTGCAACTTTCATGCAAAAAGACGTGTTTTTAATTTATACTTATGGGGTGTTTCACAAGGAAGGCTCATATCTTCTACCCTACCAGGTTATCGCAAGACAGTCACCTCAATTCAATAACAAATGTCAAAGCAAAAAGAACTTTGTACTGTAACACTGCAATACCTTTAGTCAGCCCCCAGTATTTGTGTAAGGTGAAATTCTGCTTCTGGAACAAAGTCCAGATAAAGAGGCACTACAGCTAAACTTGTTTCCTCAGTCTCACACAGTCAAGGGGCTTTGCACCTACAGAATATGTCTTAAGTATCCAGACTTTAACGATCCAATTTCTCTCTCCAGCAGTATTTCAGATCCTATTTTGACCAGCACAAAACTCAAAAATTTACTCCCAAAATACAATGGTAGTAGTTTGCAGGGGCTTTCCAGACAGAAGTCCATACAGAGAAATAATGTGGGTGCAGAAAGAGCAATTCAGAACCATACCAAGAAGCCTGACAGGGCAACTTTGCTGCAGCTGTTGAATACATTGGTACTCTACCAAGACCACACGCTCCCATGCCTCTGCTAGAGATCACCATTTCCTGCTCAACACCATACATACCACTTTATCTCAGTGTCTCTCATGGTTTAAACTTCTATCTGGTTATCCAGCAGACCCTTCTGTCAGTTTAGTCACAGAGCGAGACAGCTAAAGGTAATAATGTCTTAGGCAATCTCCAGTAATCTTTTCTGCAGCAGTTTTTCAGAGCCTCAAGTCTCCTGTCCAGATGGGGATAACAGACATTGTCACCTTACTACCCAGACAGTGTAACACCTCCAAAGATGCTTTGGGAGTACCACGAGCGGAGTGGCAAATCCCTGTACCTTAAAATAAATAAATAAAAATTTTTTTAAAATCAGCTATTAAATTGGAAACCTTCAACCATGAACGCTAAAAGCAATACTTCCCAGCTCTGATCGGCATCATCCTTTAAGTTTCCCAGACCAGGAACAAGTTGATCTCCCTCACCCCGAAGCTGCAGCACAACAGCCCTGACTGTAAATGGATGCAGGCATGGATGTACACAAAGAAGCACCAGATGGCCTGAGAACTCTGTTTTCTTTAGCATTTTGAAAACAGGATTTATCCCACAAGCCATCAAAAGAACAGAACTACTTAGTCATAAGAAAGAAAATCCTGAAGCAAAACTTTGTTTCTGTGGTTTTCCCCTCAAAAAAACCCCAACAAAAAACAAAACCAAACCAAAACAAACAAACAAAAAACAAAAAAAAACCAAAAAAAAAAAAAAAACCCCAGGAAAGAAAGAAAAAGAAAAAAAGTATGTTTATTCAAATGTTTAAAATAGTTGTCATTCTAGTTGAAACCTGTCGTTCTAATGTAACTTTGTATTTGGAGCTAAAAGCATATTTTCCATTTGAACATTTTTCACATGATTCAGAGCTTGTTCTTTCAAGACAAAAAAATCTTCCACCTGCTTCTTAAAAAGCATTGATTTAGATCATGCTCTTAAACAAAGCTTCCTTCCATAAATGCCGTAATTTAATAGTAAACCTTAAAATGTTAATTTGGAAAATGTAACATGAAGTCAAATTCATCCACAGTCTACTTTCCAAGTGAGAGACTAAACTAAAAATAATTGAGGTATTAGAAATGGAAAGACAAAATTTAATTGACATTTACTCCCATTCAAGAACTGCTGAATTTGTAGTAGCAGCAAGACCCATTTCTGGAATATCTGCAAATAGAGACCACAACTGAACTCAGACTACTTGAATTTTATGGATTCCTGATAGATTAGGAATACAGGCTCTGCTCAATGCAGCAGTCATTTTCCCTGAACAGCATAGTTTCCTTTCACCCCAACTGCAGCCAGCCTTAAAGGGATAAGGGATGCATTCCATCACAGGATATCCAGATCAAGTAACAACCCTAAGAGCACCTTTTAAGTCCTGGTTCCATTTGAAACTCCACTGGTGAAACCTAGACAAAGGTGACTTTCTCTAAAATTCCTAATGTCTTTCTAAATTCAGTATCAGCTTTGTTATTCTTATCAACTCTAGCTCCCTGTTAGATTTTGAAAATAAAAACTAGAGACAGCTGGGTCCAGTCAGCAATGGATTAGATAACAGCAGCATAAATTACACTACTCATCATGATCTCAAGAAAATTATCTCATAAAACAAGTCTAACTTCTTCCTCCGTAAGACTACACTTTTATTTATTACAGCAATAAGAAGCCTTAGATAAATTTCTGCAAGATCCCTGATTTTGAAGCTTTTGCAGATCTCGCTGGAGCTATTTGCCATGATTTCTGTCACTGAACAACATGGCTGCAGCAATCAGGCATTTATTTCTTTTCCACTTCATACTAACCTGTCTTATTTTGGTGGGGCAGACCAGAAGCACCCACATGACCAAGCTATGAGAGCACGAAGTACATGAATCAATCCATTCCTAAAGTGATTACTTTGAGCCTCACGGCCCAACTCAACACACAGTCTGCTGCAGAACTTCCACCTTAAAGGGCTCCTGTGCTCTCGGTCTACTGCTTGGCCCCTTACTTATGCCATACTTTTAATAAATTTCTGACATTCAATGCTGCAAATGCTTTTTTCTTTTTTTCCCCCCACAAGGAAACATCCCTGGATCCCTGACCTGGCTTTCAGCACAACCCCACAAACAGCTGAAAGGGCAGGTGTCTGTCTACAGCACCACAATGATATGAGAAGCCAAGAAGTGTTTCAAATTATACTGACCACAAAACACTCATACTCTTAAAACACAGCTGATGAGCCTGATAGAAGCAAGCATACACATTCCTAAAATAGATATGTGTAGTTCACAAGAGGCAGATTTTTTAAAAAAATTAATCACTAAGGGAAAGGAGGAAAGCAGCCAGCAAGAAGCACTGTAAGTGCAACCCTAAAGTGTTCTGCTCACAGTCACTCCCCAGCTTTCCCTGGGAGGGAACTAATAAAATTACTCCTGCTGAACAAAACTGGCACAGTAGCAGGAGATGATGGGTCTTGGTTGTACATACTGATTTGCAAACCCTGGGGGTGCAGAACTGCATCAACACACTGTAGCTGAATTCAGTGAAATCACAGGTCACACAGAGAGGAACACAAGTTTCACTCGCACTCACTAGGTCAAAGACAGTGCCCTGGCTTTCAGCAGCACTGCAAGAACCTTGGTGTAACAACAGAAAAACAATGGACCGTGACCTCTCAGTGTAATGTTACAGCCAAGAAAACAAACAGGGGAACATTAGGTAAGGAGCAATGTCATTTCATATAACATTCAGCAAACCATTGTAACAATGTTGCTGTGCCCAGCTCAAATGTCTGCACATTATTCAAAAGTCAGAAAAAAGCTACAAACAATATTTTTGAGCCTGAAAAGGATCTGTAAATAATTTTTTAAAATCTACTTAGACACAGACAAGCCTAAGAGGTGGCATGTGTATGAATCTCACATACCTCCATGTGGAGAATATTTTTCCCCATAGTTCCATAGCTTTTTGTTACCTGCCTGCTCAAGTGCCAAGACAGGGGATAACAGGGACCATAAAAATATCAAATACAATAAAAGACCAATTATTATGCTGCCAAGCCCACATGCAACATGAATAAGTAACTGCTTCTCATTAAAGACTCTTAAAGGCAGATAAAGTAATGAGATCCAAGGAGAGCACTGATGGTAAAAAAGTGACAGGCTTAAAACATGTTCTTGGAAGAGGTTCTAGAGACTGATCAGGTAAGGGGAACAGATTAAGTGTTCACAATGACCCTTTCTGACCTGAAACAAATCTACAGTTCAGAACCTATTTATTTACAAGCTATCTTCATTACTCCCTCCAATATAATGAGTGATAGAAGAAATGATGTCTAGGAGAACAGTCAGTTAAATTCATTTAACATCATCCTCATAGCCTTAACAAAAGATGTTAAAAGGAGGAAAAAATTATAACAGACAGCTGGAACATCTGCTAGCCACTAACCCAAAGCAAATTTTCTTAGCAAAGGCAGTAGCTCTGTCAGAAGTGGCAGTGAAGCGGCTGGATTTTGTGGGTTGAGTGTGGTGGAGACAGAAGCAGGTAACAATGAGTGCATTTTTGCACATATTTCATTCTAATAATTCCCTTTGAAAAATAATTGCTTGTAAAAACACGAAGTTCTGTTAGTATGTGTAAGTTTGTATTCATTTAGTCAGGCCTTAAGAAAACTGTCTTCCTCCCTGCTCCAGCACAGAAGGAAATTGTGCATCATAAATCCTAGCTACCTCAAACATCAGTTTCATTTCTTACTGCCACCAGCAACCAGCAGCCTCACAATGGCTTTTGAGATACAAAAGGCACTTTAAGTAACACCATAAATTAATTTAGATCTGAAACCAAGGCTGCAGGCTTGTCTATGGTGCCATTTCTGCATTTATAACCCATCCTTTAACAATAAAAGCACCCCAAGTTTATTAGTACTGTGGGTTATGTCCACATACAAGACAGAAACAGAAGTATACTCCGAAGCATGTATTTTCATTGTAGAACCACAGAGTCATTAAGGCTGGAAAAGACCTCTGAGATCGAGTCCAAGCACTAGCCTAACACTGCCAGGTCCACCACTAAAACACATACCTAAGCATCACATCTACACATTTTTTTAACACTCCCCTGGGATGGTGATTCCACCGCTTCCCCAGGCAGCCCGTGCCAATGCCAGACAACTCTTTCAGCAAAGAAATTTTTCCTAACATCAAATCTAAACCTCTCCTGGACACAACTCGAGGCCATTTCCCCTCGTCCTATCGCTTGTTACCTTGAAGAAGAGACTGATCCCCCCCTCCTCCCCCGTCTACATCCTCCTTCCTTTCAGGCAGTTGTAGAGCAGCAAAGTCCTCCCTGAACCTCCTACAACATCAGCCCCACACCCAGCCTCCCGCGCCCTGGTTCGCCTCTCAGGGAGCTTCCACTACCATCTGTGCAGAGGCAGAGATTACCCAAGTCTGGCATTTCACAGAAGATACTTTGCAAGCAAAGCAGACAACAGTCTTGGAAGCGGTCACATCTTGTCCCTCTGGAACTGCACTGAATTTATGTTTTGCTTTCAGGGACATTTTTTCAGCACCACTAACTGGAGCTGGATCGCACAGGGTCAGTCAACTGTCTGCTGTCTATTTCCAGTGAGAACTTCCACCTCATGCACAAGAAAACAGGAACAAAAGAACTTCGTCCTCCACTTCACCAGTATCAGCTCTGCAATGCACACAGATGACTGCACCATTTAAGAAACCAGTACAAAAAACTATGTAGTTTTCTAAGACTCAGAAAGAAAACTGGGAGAAAAGCTTTCTTCCCATACACAGGGTCTTGGAGTCTAATCCAAAACCTGTGCAAGGAAAGCAGGCAGTGCTGCTCAGAGAGCTGCTGTCCGTAGGGAAAGTTCCTCAGGCCTGAGGCTTTTCACAGGATCTATATTTACTGGATCCCACAAGCCATTTAATGCTGCCCAAGTCTTGACAGCCTTATCTTGTTAATGAGGTTAGTGCATATGCAATACAGAGGAATTAATATTCTTTAATTTTTTCCCTATCTCCTTCACAGCCTAACCAGTTGTTTGGCCTGTAGCTTGCAAGAAACAACTTTTCCAAACACCTTACTGAAGACTTTGGTATTATGTGAAAGTTCTATTTGCCTTAAATTAAGAAGTAACTTTTGACTTCAGTAAACACTAAGGTGCCCTAGTGAATGCGAAAGAAACAAAGTTCATTTTGAGGGCTATCCTTCAAGCCAGCATTCACACTGCAGCTTGCACACTCTCACCAGCTCCTGAAAGTCACAGCAAGCTCACACAGACGTGTCACACAGAGGTTCTTCAGACTATTTTCTCTTCCTAGAAAGCTTCCAGCACACAGCTTACTGAAACAGCTGAGAGAGTCCTCCCCTCCTGGCATTACACAAATGCTGAGAAACTGGCAGCTTTTACAGGGAAAAATCTGCTTTCTGGAACAAAATTTGGATCAACAGTATTTCTCTTTACAAAAGAACGTATCTTTCTGCTTTGACAATTTTTCAAGATTCTGATCATACTGGAAATGTTATCAGATGATCTGTTTTGCTCTGTCAAAGTGAGATGAAATTCTTCAAGAAGGAACCATTCTATCAGTAGCTAATACAATAACATGTAGGGGTATGAAATCATAGTCTGCTTTCCTGACCATAACAATGTTGTTAAAGCAAAACATTTGCTGAAACAGATGATTTTTTTTTTTTTTTTTTTTACAAAATATATTTTTATGATCAAATCACAGACCAAAATATGCTGGGTGTTTAAGGTGAAAATACATCAAACTCCAACCAGATGAACTGTAAAATGAGAATATCTGCTGAGAATATCAAGAGCAGCAAACAAAACCCACTTGTTTTTGTTTCACAGCACTGAATTTTTCTATTCCCACTCCCTTCTGAGAAATGCAGTCATCAACTTAAGCCTATTTTTTTGCTAATATACAGTCAAATGCTCCAACTCTTTCCTCATTTTTTCCATCTTTGAAGTAAACATCTTTATTTTCTAAAGCCAGAAATGGCACATCAGAAAAGCTTTACTATAGGATAAATTTTAATGCATATAGTGCATCAACATGCTACACAGCAAAAGAAAACCAGTTGTAAGTAATATCAACAAAAGAGGGAATGGCTCAGAGAATTCAAGGGAAAACATGAAGGCAGTGGGTAAATAACCTCCTCTTGTTGCTCATTCTAAATTTAAGAATACTATAGAAAATATTTGTTCTTGAGATTATTTCCTCACAGACTGACCTCCCATGATACATTATACAACTTTCATGAACTAAATCCCATCAATTAAAAGAAAAATTCCTCTCCAAGTGCCTGTTTGCAACAGTTGGAGTTTTGATGCCCCAAAGGCTCATCGATTTTCACCCCTAAAAACACGGGGTTTGATTTTATAAGTTTTGAAACAGTTCATTGAACAGAGAAAAGCCAACTGTGGAATATCATTGTATGAGAAGAAGGGAATGAAGGGAGGCAGAGCACACATACGGGCTGATAACAACTTAAGCAATCAGCTTAAAGGAGAAAGGGAAAAGTGCTACAGTCAACCTTTAATGGCTTCACTAGCCTCTGTAAAAGGAATCAGCCGTCTCTGCTGTCTTGGTAAGCGAGTTCCCCCATTAAAAAGAAAACCCATCACAATTAACATCTTCGAATTAACTGGAAGTCAAGAAGAGAGCTCCAATGTGCTGCTGAGAGCTGCAGGCAGCATTACCTGTGGCAGAGAGAGGCTGGCACACTGGAGCCACCCTGCAGCTGGGTGTTCCCAGCCTCAGCTCACACCGTGCCCCTGGCAGACCAGACTCGGGGGCTGCCTGGAGACACTCGGAGCGGCGCTGGAAATGCTCCTCCGCAGGGAAAGCCGATGCCAGCCACGAAGAAGAACATTTCCTGCCACCCTCTCTCCATTGCTGAACAGCAGGGAGAGAAACTAAATCAAACCCAGTAACATGAAACAGCAGGAAGAGGGAGGAAAAGAAATTAAGCCTTTTGCACAACAAAGTTATACTGTTACACTATTAAACCAGCTCTTTCCTCCACAGAGCTACAGCAGGATTTCTGAACTCACATCAATTTACATCGGCATCCAAAGACCAAAACATGAGAGGAAAGTGGATGCTGCCCACTGGACTTTACACTTGCAGGGTGCTGCCCTTCTAGCAATACGACCTACTTTGAAGAATACCACCACTCTTCACTTATTTGCTTAATTCAAAGAGATAACAGACTCATCATTCATCATCTCTCAAAGCAGAGCACTCATGGAAGGTTCATTATTCGGGAAGAATTTCTACTCAGTAAGTAGCCTGAATATAAAACCTCCATACTGAGGATCAGCATCTCTACTGAATAGTGATCTTTGTTGCAACACAATGATTGCACAGAACACTGGTCTGTTCAGACCTGCCTACAAAAATTCAAGTTCTTGAGCTTGGTCTTTTAACATAAATGTAAGTTCTTAATTAAAAATCATACCATTATCATAGATTCAGGAACCACTAACAAGGTATGAAATAGATTTATCTAAATGACAGAAAGCAGCCTTGACCAATTCTGGATGGAAACAAAGGAGAAGAAAGAAAAATTTCACAGGACTGGTTCTTTTCTCAGAAAATTTGGAAAATATTCACTTGCGCAGTTAAAGCGGGTAACGTTTGGATCTCATACCAACAAGAAAGATGTGATGCAGTTAGCCTGTTTATATAATTTATCAAAATTAAAGTGAGAATTTTTCAGAACCTGGGATAACTTTAAAGCTTGACAAAGACAACTGAAATTGTTTATCATCCAATACATAACCTATAAGGCCTCACCTACTGAAATGTACACAATAAGAAACTTTAAACTTAAAAATGGGAAGAAGTATCCTTGTTTAGTCTCAGTTTGAGGCCAAAAAAGAAACAGTTTTCCCAGTCAAGATACTAAATTACAAAAGTTCTCTCACGTCTGCCTTTATTTTAGATATATATATGTACACACACAAATATATATCCATAATATACCAATGAAAATAATACATACAATCAATTACTAGTGCTACAAAGAACTACTGAGAAAAGCATGATTTTCAAACATCCAGAGAAGAACTAATCCTCGAATAAGTTATCCTTAGAAATAATGTTGCAATCTAAAACACTTAATTACAGGTCACAATCCATAAAAGGTAACACTATTTTTCTAACTCTGTATTTGATACCAGTATGTTCATATAAAGTAGAGTTCTTCAAAAGAAACTACCAACATTCTCCATGTATTTGTGTAGTTATTTGTAGTATTTTACAAACATTACACCAGCTCTTCTATTAGGATTTCCTGTCTATTTATCATACAAACTGTACCACATGTATTAAAATAATGAAATACAGAATAAATTCAATGTGTTTGTCAGCATACTTGAAGAAAAAAGGGAAGGGGAAAAAAAAAAGACAACATTTGGTATTTGTTTGGATAAACTATCTGTGGTTCCATAACAACAAGGAAGGGAAACAATCTCAATCTGTACAGATCAAAACCAAACATCCAACATAAATTAACTCTTAATATTTCTCATGCTTCATAGCCGGAGTCTGAGCCTGCAACTTCAACAACTATTTCAAAGTAATCTCATCACAATATAGCTAATGGTCCAGGACACATTTAAATTGATGCATGGAAATAATTGGAAATAGTAAGTCAAATGAAGAGCAGATGGTCACTCTAAACACTTCATTACCCTCCAACCCTTTTATTTCTAATGCAGAAAAAATAAAAGAACATTTACCATAGTCTACATTGGAAAACAAGCAGTAAAAACGCCTTATGTATTTCTCAAGTATTTAAAATACTAACCAGAAACACTGTACATACTGTTAGCAGCTGTTGAGTTCATCCTTCTAGCAAAAAAAAAAAAAAAATTATTTGTACTTATATTTACTTTGCAAAGAGCCTACAGACTCAATGATGCGTACATTCTCCCTTCTTCTCTCAACCTCCTGTCCACACCACTTGAGTTTTCAGGTCCATTTTTGTTGTCTCATGTGAAACCATACATTTTTAAAGTATGGAGGTTTAACCTTTGAATTAATTACTTCACCGACAGCTACCAGTGTTTCCCTAATGTCAGCTCCACAAATGGCAACGTTCACACCAAGCAGTCCTCAACCTGCACCATTTGTGCCTTGGCAGACTGGGCACTTACATGAGTCAAGCTGGCTGAATGAGCTGCCGAGCCAGCCACAGACTCATGGCCACAGCAGAGAAACTGAATTTTCCTGTGGAAGGAACAGGATTCAGGAGCATTTCAAATTTCTGACAACCGCGGAAATTTTCTAAACTAGTAAGAGGGAACAGGACAGAGAACTACGCTGAAGCCCCAAACCAGAATGAAGCAGACCTCTAATGCTTCTTAAAGTGCCTCCCAGATGAGGCCTCACAGCCTGTGTAGCCGGCTGCTACTTGGAGGAAAATCAAACAATTTTTACAGATTGGGAAAACAGAGTCGGGTAAAAGAAAATCCACAAAACTAAAATCTGCTCTTATTAAAAAGAAAATTCATAAGGTATCA
The DNA here is from genome assembly GCA_013390045.1 of Picathartes gymnocephalus. Taxonomy (NCBI): domain Eukaryota; kingdom Metazoa; phylum Chordata; class Aves; order Passeriformes; family Picathartidae; genus Picathartes; species Picathartes gymnocephalus. Next base: position 50,187 of record WEKY01023716.1, read on the forward strand.
TGCTAGCAATACAGATGATACCCATAGAGAAAAAGTACAGATAACTGCTCAAGGACAAGACTGCAAATGAAAAGGATGAGTTGAAACCGTTGGGAATTTAAAAACAAAAGCCCAGAATTGCAAAATAGACTTATGCTTGAAGAAGGTGAGACACTAAACAAGGCCAGCCTCTCAGAGAAAGTTACATAAAGAAGGTATTCACAGAGGCACTACAAGTAGGAGCACAAGGAAGTGCATGAAGAAGACAATGCATGTGCAGAGAAGCAGGAGTAGAGAGATAGCTGTCCCCTTTCTGTTTCAGAAAAGAAACAGATGAACACAGCTCTTACTTTATATATTTAGGTCTCTTCAGTTTTTTTCTTACTGTACCATTTTCTGCAATCCAAACCAAACTAGTCCTCTGCTTGCTCTTTGACATGTAATCACTTTCAAAGTCTCTTTGCTCTTACTTCTTGCCTTTTAGGAACTTTGTACGTGCCCAGATGTTCTTTTTCCTCTTCAGGAGTCCTACTTTGAGCCTGAAGCTACAGGCTTAGCACCCAGCACTGCAGGCTAGAACACAACCACTGGAAAAAAACCCCAAAACATATTAGACATAGATTGTTGACAAAAAAGTTCCTGTATTGTCAAACTATTCTGTAAGTTTCCTTCTTATAGACCCTCTCCCTTCAAATCCATGGTGGTCTCCGAAGTTTCTCCAGTTTTTGCTATTGGATAGGTAAGCTCAGTGCAAACATCTGCTGTGAAACACATTTCTGTGCTAATAAACAAGAGGCCCCAGCCACACTGACATTTCACATGGTTACTCTCCTAAGCATAGCTGTCTTCTAGCCCACTGCAAAAAGGCTTTTGAATGAATGCATACAACAACCTTATCTTCTCCTCACCTCCCCAAACACATAAGCTCTCCATCACAGAATCAGTAGCAGGTGCTCTTGCTTTTGTATCTGCATTACACTGGTCTCATCACTGGCTTTCTCCCCCTCCCTGATTGTCAACTCTTTGCAGCAGCACTACTGTCATCCTGTCTATCTGTAGTACACTGAAAAATTGTATTGGTTTTCATTTATAACCAATGGAACTCACAAGCAGAATTTCTCTTACATATGCCAAAACAAAACGCTGCTTTTTGTCTCCCTTTTCTACTACATACTGTTGCAATGTCTTTTATCTGCTGTAGATTTATTGGGGATGTTTGGCAAGCACATCAAGGGCAAAAAATTCCCTCTTCTCTCTCAAGAGCCTAATATCCTGCATTTCTGAAGCATGGCTGCAGTCATGTGTGCACACCCCATCTCATTTCTCTCTCTCTGGGGCTGTGGATGTTCCTGACTCTGTATGTGATTCTACTGTGAATGCCTTTCACACACCTTCAGTACACACTGCAGCAATGCATCAAGGCATATGGAACAGGGATAACATAATTAAGGGCTATTACCAGCAGACAACACATTGAGTTCTAGCTACAGCTGCTTAATCAGAGCTGTAAGGTACTCAAAAGGCATTTGAACGTGAACTGAAGAAGCAAAAATATCCAACCTCTTCTACCAGGAAAACCTGATCGGTTTAGGAAGATTACTGCTGCTGCGCTCACAGGAGCTCATGAACGTGAGAGGCCTTTCTCTTCCAGTGTTGCAAATATGCTTTTAACATTTTCCAGCAAGTACTCTAATTTTATGTTGTTGAAAGGTAACTTCTGCATAAAGAAGGCATATCACCAATTTTATAAGTGATAAAAGCTTTGAAGAATTTATTAAAAATCCCATTACCCATGTGATGTAATATATCTATTGGAGGAGGGTGTATGTGTATGTAACTCCCTAGTTAGGAAACTCCAGAGCATGACCTGCAGCCAAGTGTCTCCATGCATATTAGTGCATTTCTCTGGCGTTAATATTCATGAAACATTATTTGGAAATCATGTGTGATATGAAAGACAGAAAAAATGAGTTGCACTTCTCTCCTGATATTTATAAGTTTATCCAGTCAAATACACTAATCAATAATTGTAAGACTGAAATGACTGCTGAAGAATTAATTTAACATTTATATTTGATGTAAGAGTAGAGGTCAGACAGCATTTTTTGCTATGTTCATGTTACCCCAATAAGAAAACAATACAACACATAGCAGATCAGAGATTAGAAAACAGTACTGAAGAATATTTACTATTCCTATCCTGAAGTGTTTCCATAGCAGCCAAAACAATTATTAAAACAGATACACCAAAAGGAAGGCAAAGAAATAATATAAAAGCCATTTATCTGAAAATAATTCACAGATTTAAAGAGTTATATTTGATTTGTTGATTAATTTAATCATTAAACATTACATACTTTCTAATACATCACACAGATCTTTGTAATGATGTTCACAGCTGCAGAGGAATTTATCAGAGAAGGAAGATTTTTAGAAAAAAGTATTTATAACAGACAACATGTTGACTGCTGTGGATTCACATCACAGAAAATGTAAGGTATCTTAAATGTGCTTTGCAGGATGAGCATTTTCATAGTGGAGGAAGCTTACCAAACTACAGAAAGCCAAGAACACTCTACACATGTTCATTCTTCTCCTGCCGTCCCACAGTTTGTGAGAAAATACCGTTTTCAACAGCATTAAGCGACATTAATTCCTGCTACTCTGGACAGCCCCACTGAATAGCCATCTTTCATATCTGCCCTTTAAGCTTTCATAAGATGTACCTAATTAAAAATCAAAGACTCAGTTTTTAGAAATGTCAGTAATCATGCCTTAGAGTTAAGAAAAAATTGTAATTTTGGCTTTATCTGCGAGCCATCTATGTATTAACTAGCAGGCACCATCACTGCTGCCTAAATGTCAATGCTCTCTCCGTGCATTCTTTCTGTAAGAACACAGCATCACCTACAACCAGTTTTTCTTTCACAAAAGTCACGAGTCCTCCAGAAAAACAGCGGCAAGATTGTTTTGGCAACAGTGAGCAAGTGGCCTTCCATCTACCTACATCTACAGAGCTGTAAACTCTGAGCAGGTAACAGCCACCAGTGCAAACAAGAGCGCAACACAAGAGATACTGAACAGGTTCCCAGAGGTAAAAAGAAATGCACAGACAGCTACGTGTGAGGGAGGAGGGATGGTTTCTAATGAAAGTGTTTTTCTCCTTGCATTCTCATTGCTGGATTTCCAATGTGCAGACACACGCTGTCAGGTCAAGAAGAAGTAATGACACCATTTATGTTCCCCTTCCCACGGGAAATCACCCCACAGCAACAGAACTGGTCAACTGCCACTCACTCCTGTATAACAGATCCAACCTCAATAGCATCTCACATTCAATACAGGGCCCTGAGGAGCTCCTGGGTTTAAAAAGCCATCCAGTGCATTATTCTGTTTAGAAAGAATACTTTTGAAGTACACGATTCTTGCCTTAAGAGTGAAGAAAAAGACAGCACCATTAAGCAATCCTTGAAATTTCATGCAAGAAGCTGAGTATAGCAACCATTATCCAGGGGTATCTGCAGTGCTCAGAATAATCTCATGTTGACATTTGTGTGGGGGCAGCTGGGTACAAAAGTTGGTGAAAGCCAGAGAACACCTACAAATGAAAGAGCACACAGCACGTGGAAGGGCAGGCTAGCAGATGGGGTAGTCCAAGGGTAGAGCACATGCAGTAAAAAGAATAAAGTGCAAATGCGCCAGTAGAAAAAGGGTGTGGAAGCACAGATAAAAAAGAAAGATGACTCTAGTTCACTACTGCTCTGCAGCCTTGAGAAGAACCAGCTGAGGAAGAACTTGGAGATCAGGGTAGATCTCTACTTCTGTTACCACAATACACTGACAAGAGTTTACAAGACGTGTGCTTTCTGATACAGACACTACCACACAAATTATAACAGTAACTGCCAAGACAGTTTTCAATTTACTGATGTAGGATTTATTTTTCCAACAGCCCCCACATACAAGAAAACACTGTGGCAGAACCTGACACATTTAACTTGGACAAGTTTCAGGGTTTCAGCTGTATATGAATGTTAAGAAAAATGAAATAAGTGAAGAAAAACACAAACCCTTAACCTTTTTTCTATGTATATAGCTATTTGTCCTCCAGTCATATCTTTTCTGTCATTCCTCCACACAAGCAAATAAACCCTGTAGTCTTTGAAATCCAATAAACCTGCCAATTATGTCTAAATGAAGTCTTAGAGATAGCCTAAAAAGTTGTAGTTGCAAGTATTGTGTTCTAATATCAACAAGTTTCTTTTTCAACTAGAAAATCAAGAGTGGTGCAATGTCAGCATGAAGAGCACATTTTATAGATGCCAGTATCTCCTGAAATAAGTGCTTGCAAACACAATCAGCAGCACAGTGAAATCCTCAGCAATCATCTCCGTACTTCATGAGTAAGCTCCTCATCGGTGATGAAGCCCACACTTCCTCCTTTTGATAAAATTTGAGCTGAAATGAAAGAAACCACCATACACTTTTTCTTAAGTGATGCTACTCAATTCATTCAGCTTAACCAGTCCCATACCTCAGCTTCTGAGTATCAAAAAGCACGTTCTGTTCCACGCCCTATTCCCATGAAATCTAGACCTGCAAAGCTCAGAGAAACTTTACTGATCAACTTCTATAAATGGTGCAACGCCTCTTTCAGTTTTTCTAACTCTCAGTGTGGGTGTTACTTTCTGTGGAAGAAAGGAAAAAAACCATGAGGAACAGATACGTAATTCAACAGAACAGTTTTTAATCCTCAAAACACTGACAGCTATTACATGCTCCAAAGTCCTCCATCAGTCTAGGGACTGAGGTGAAAAAAAAATGCCAACTTCTTACTCTGTCTTTGGAGAGCTAAGCTACAACCACCACATGTGAAGCTCACATTCTGAGAACACTGGCAAATCTAAGCTTCATTTGGAGGTCAATTCAAGCAAGAATGCTCCACAGCTTCTTTACTGGGCTAAGCAGGTATCTCCATATATTTTCAGCACTCAAGGTATGACTAAGAGTGTCATTAGCTCACTTTCTGATGCTACAAATCCTCAGATCATCTTAAATGGGCTCTACAGCAAAATCTGACCTTTGATAAATCAGAGTATAACCTTAAACAAAATATTTACCAAGCTTATTGACACAGACCTCTCTAAGTAAACCCTTTACACACTGATAACAATCATCAAGTCTACTTTATAAAAGATTTGTGCTGAGATGCTAGGAGGAGTGCAGCAAGTTGTGAAGGAGATGTGAGGAGAGGAAATACATTAGCATTTCAAATATCTGGAAATGTGCGATGAAGTCTGTAGGCAAGGGAGGCCTGATAATGCTGCAGCAAGTATCTCTAGGTGGCTCCGTTCACATACTTTGTATTCACTTGTAAGAGTCTTACTCAATCTCTTCTGTTTCTTTTAAGCAGAAACAATAGGATTGCCAAATTCCATGTTTTAGTGAAATGATGCCAATACATACAGATGACAGCTAATATGAAAGGCACCTAACAAGAGTCTAAAGGTACTCTGAAAAAAAACCCTTTCTTTTATACTGCTGGAGATTAAAGCAGCGCACAATTTCTCAGGCTGTTACACTCACTAAGTTCCCCCACCTGTTTTTGGAGACCAAGCTTAATGTGTGGTGACTGTTCAGGTCGAAATGGAAAGAAGATTAAATGCTTTTAAAACACGACAAACTTCCATACTATTTCACGGGAAACTTGGGTTTCAAGAGGGAGGGGAAAGGTCAGCAAAATGGATGGGTGCTGAGTATTTAGCAGCTGTGAGGAATGAAAAAACCAAACCTGCAGATTACCGATACACACCATGCAGCTGCTCTTAGGAGAGATAAACGGACACACAAGAGGCCGTAGGGATGCTGAAACACCTACAAACGCGGCCCAACCTCAGCGAGCAGGCACAAACAACACACGCACAGCCCCGCAGGTCGGCACCGTCCCTTCCTCATTCCTCCTGCACAGCGGCGGGAGGGGAGAAAGTTCAGCGCCGGCACCGTCCGCGCACCCGCGGGCCGGGTCGGGCTGCGCCCCCGGAGCCGCCCGGGCTCACCCGTGACCCCGGACCCGCACCTGGACGCCACGGGACGGGGAGAGCGCCTCGGGCATCCCGAAGGGCCCTTCAGCCGGCCCTGGCAGCGGGGGCGGTGGGAAACAAGAACTAAGGAGAAGAAGCAGGCGGCGACCCCTCGGAGACCCCCGCCGCGGCGGTGGCAGCGCGGCCGCGCCTCCCTCTCCCCGCGGCGCCACAGGTGCCGCAGGGCTGGGGGCTGCGCGCCGGAGGGCAGCGAGACCAAAGGCACCGCTTCCCCGCAGAGGCTCCGTTACCCCCGCCCAGCACGCCGGGGTGGCCCCCATGGCCAGCGCTGCCGTCGGGCGGGCTGAGCGAGCAGCCCCCCCGCAGCAGCCGGGGAAAGGCGCAGGTAGCGCCCGCACCGCGGGGACGGCCCCTCGCGGCAGCGGCACCGCGGAAGGCAGCGCTGCAAGGGGCTGTTTTCGGCTGCGCAGGGGGAGGAGGAGAGCGGGTGTCCACTTCCCCGCTGGCGCCAGGGAGAGGGAAGAAGGGCGCAGACGGCTCCCGCCGGCAGGACGGGCGCGGGCGGCGGTCATGGCGGGGAGGCGCCGCGCACCTGGCAGCAGGTGCATGCAGGCGGGGACGGCGCCGAGGGCGCCGGCGGAGGGAAGGACGAAACTAGCGAGTCTTTCCCGGCGAACGGCGCCTGTTGTGCGACCGGGGGGGGGCACTCGCAGGTGCCCGTCGCCAGGGAGGGGGGGACGATGCGGAGGAGGGGAGAGGGTAGCTGCAGGCGCCGTTTTGCAGGCGGCGGAGGTAAGCGCACGCTACTCACCGGCAGCTCCACGTTGACTTCGGTCCCGTCCAGGAGAAGGACGCGGCACTGCAGCACCGGCTTGCTGCCACCGGCCGCCGGGATGTGGACGGGCGCTCCGGCGCTGTGCACGACCCCTCCGGGGAGCGGCGAGGAGGGGACCCCCCCCGAGCCGACGGCGGCGGCCGCTCCTCGCAGCCCCCCGTCCCGCTCGTCCCCCTCGCCGCCGAGCCCACCTCGCCCGGCTCCGCGCCCGGCTCCTCGCCCGTAGCGCTGCATCGACCGCCGGCCAAAGGTCCTGCGCAGGAACCGCAGCATCCTGGGGGCGCCCTGCCCGGCCGCTCACACCCCCGAGCCCGCAGCTCCGCGCCCGGCCCCGCGGCGCCTCCCAGAGCAACGCA